>BLSH010361173.1:265935-296426 GCA_018402905.1 Glandirana rugosa | reverse complement strand
TTTCCCTATCCCAATTTATTTGTAGGGCACTTGCCCTAGTTTGAAGATGATTTTAGAACAGTTATATGGCTTCTACCGTTAATTAATACTTTTCAGACACAGTTTGAAGATGATCCACATTCACCTCCATTTTTGCTTTTTTTATGTTTTTATTTTTTTTTAAATATTTACAGTTATTTCCCTGTCCCCATTTTTTTGTAGGGCACTTGCCCTACCCTTACCCCCATTTTACTTCCTTTTGCAGCCCTCTAGGGCTTTCCAGGACTTTGTTACAGCCATTTTTGTGCATAAAAGTTCGGGTCCCCATTGATTTCAATGGGGTTCGTTGTCCGTGCGATCGTTCGGGTTCCGTCCGGACCCGGACCCGGACTTTGTCCCGAAGTTCGGACGGACCAGCAGAACCCGAACTTCCAGAGGTTCGCTCAACTCTAGTTCCAAACACATGCATACCAGTAACCAAAAAACAAACAAACCACAATAAAGAGCTGTGCGTTGTAAAGTGTAAAAAACACCTATAACATGAAAAAGAAACAAAGGAACTGCGTTCTTATATAATAAATTACATATCATTAATCACCATAGTGAATAAACAAATACAGTAAATCTTCATAAAAATTGTGAAGTCCATGTATAGATCCCACACGTGAATAAACGTCCTCAGTGAGTATAAGAAAGGTTCCTCTCCACCAGCATGCAGACACACAATGCGCTCACCAGAGTTAATTGACCCCTATTACAGGGAGTCAAATTGCGCACGTGGGAAATTTCAGGATGTTATACACGAGGTCACAGGATTGAATCCAAGCCATTGCTGTCATCCATTCAGTATATATATATATATATAGTATCTCACAAAAGTGAGTATATCCTCACATTTTTGTAAATATTTTATTATATCTTTTCATGTGACAACACTGAAGAAATTACAATTTGCTACAATGTAAAGTAGTGAGTGTACAGCTTGTATAACAGTGTAAATTTGCTGTCCCCTCAAAATAACTCAACACACAGCCATTAGTGTCTAAACCGCTGGCAACAAAAGTGAGTACACTAAGTGAAAATGTCCAAATTGGGCCCAAAGTGTCAACATTATTTTCCATCACTGCCTTAACCCTCTTGGGTATGGAGTTCACCAGAGCTTCACAGATTGCCACTGGAGTCTTCTTCCACTCTTCCATGATGGCATCATGGAGCTAGTGGATATTAGAGACCTTGCACTCCTCCACCTTCCATTTGAGGATGCCCCACAGATGTTCAATAGGATTTAGGTCTGGGGACATGGTTGCCAGTCCATCACCTTTACCCTCAGCTTCTTTAGCAAGGCAGTGGTTGTCTTGCAGGTGTGTTTGGGGTCGTTATCATATTGGAATACTGCCCTGTGGCCCAGTCTCCGAAGGGAGGGGATCATGCTCTACTTCAATATGTTACAGTACATGTTGGCATTCATGGTTCCCTCAATGAATTGTAGCTCCCCAGTGTTGGCAGCACTTGTGCAGTGCTAGACCATGACACTCCCACCACCATGCTTGACTGTAGGCAAGACACACTTGTCTTTGTACTCCTCACCTGGTTGCCACCACACACACTTGACACCAACCGAACCAAATAAGTTTATCTTGGTCTCATCAGACCACAGGACATGGTTCCAGTAATCTATGTCCTTAGTCTGCTTGTCTTCAGCAAACTGTTTGTGGGCTTTCTTGTGCATAACCTTTAGAAGAGGTTTCCTTCTGGGACGACAGCCATGCAGACCAATTTGATGCAGTGTGCAGCGTATGGGTGAGCACTGACAGGCTGACCCCCCCACCCCTTCAACCTCTGCAGCAATGCTGGCAGCACTCATACGTCTACTTCCCAAAGACAGCCTCTGGATATGACGCTGAGCATGTGCACTCGACTACTTTGGTCAACCAAGGCCTGTTCTGAGTGGAACCTATCCTGTTAAACCACTGTATGGTCTTGGGCACCGTGCTGCAGCTCAATTTCAGGGTCTTGGCAATCTACTTATAGCCTCGGTCATCTTTATGTAGAGCAACAATTCTTTTTTTCGATCCTCAGAGAGTTCTTTGCCATGAGGTGCCATGTTGAACTTCCAGTGGCCAGTATGAGACAGTGGGAGCGATAACACTAAATTTAACACACCTGCTCCCCATTCACCCCTGAGACCTTGTAACACTAACCAGTCACATGACACTGGGGAGGGAAACTGGCTAATTGGGCCCAATTTGGACATTTTTCACTTAGGAGTGTACTCACTTTTGTTTCCAGCGGCTTAGACAATAATGGCTGTACACTCACATTGTAGCAAAGTGTAATTTCTTCAGTGTTGCCACATGAAAATATATATTAAAGCATTTACAAAAATGTGAGGAGTGTATTCACTTTTGTGAGATACTGTATATATAGATTGGGTATTCAAATCTCCAGTGTTGCCATATAAGTGGAGGAGATCAAGAAATACTCTTGTGGTGCAGTATTTCAAATCATTAATTTAAAAAGCAGGTTGTATTGTACTTACATCAAAGAAGACAAGGATCAGCATGTATTGTATAGGAATCCCTGGTTACCGCTCCACCTGCGCTCCAGCTGACCGGAAATGACGTATAACAAACACTACCCAATGCCGTTTCGTCAGCCTATATCTCAAGGTGTCAGATATAGGCTGATGAAACGGCGTTGGGTAGTGTCAGCTGGAACGCAGGTGGAGTGCTCACTGGTGATTCCTATACAATACATGCTGATCCCTGTCTTCTTTGATGTAAGTGCAATACAAACTTCTTTTTAAATAAATGATTTGAAATACTGCACCATGAGTGTTCTTTCCTCTCCCTCGCTATATTGCAAAATTGGAGCTTTGAACACACTATCTGCATATATATATTGAATGGATGACAGCAGAGGTTTGTATTAATTCCTGCGACCTCATGTATGACATCTTAGATTTTCCCATGTGCGCAATTTGACTCCCTGTAATGGGGTGAATTAAGTCTGCATTGTGTGTCTGCCTGCTGATGGAGAGGAACTTTTCCTATACTCACTGAGGATGTTTATTCACTTGTGGTATCTATACATGGACTTCACAATCTTTATGTATTTTTATGAAGATTTATTTGTTTAGTCTCTATGGTGATTTATGATATGTAATTTATCGTATAAGAGCGTGATTCCTTGGTTTCTTTTTCTGGTTGAAAAGAGTGGCTGAAATGAATGAGAAGGAGGACTTGGTGGCCACTGAGAGGGGCCTACGGGATAAATTTCTTAAGTGGTTCTATTGGCACAAATTTGTATACTCTGATGCATACAAGTCCTTGCTGAATTAAAGTGTTAATGCATTTTTTTTCTTCTATAGCTCCCTCTGATATATAACATTAAGCTCCCCAGTGGATGTCATTTATAAAAATATGCGGTATAATAGTTTACTTCAGAGCACCGTTCGGCACTCAGTTGACTGTCCGCTGGTCTCCTCTCCTGATGTGATAGCTGCAGGAGGAAGTGCTTGGAGACCCCCCCTGACGTTAGCCGAGACAAGGAGAGGAGGAGCCCAGTGGGCAGTCACATGAGCGCCGAATTATAAATGTGCTGTTACATCTGTTGTTTAAGATGTAATGCTATGCATAGTTACAGTAATGTTTATATAGTTAGTTATTATGCTGCCATCTTGTAGTTGTTTTGGATATTGCATTGTCCTATTCTACTTTCTAAGTGCGTCCCCTCCCATCTTCTGATGTCATTTCCTCTTCCTGGTTCACTCTGTCTCATGAGGAAGAAGATGGCCACACATGTCTAGGCCACACACAATCTACTCGCATCCTAGGACACATTACCATGTTTTGACCTGCAAATACCACCTTTCAAACATCTGCCACATTTGTTGTCTGCTGTACCTGCTATTTACAATAAATCTACGCCTATGGAAGAATCTGTGTCTGGTGAGGTCAAGCTATCTGATAAAGACTGTCCGCTTTGATTATATCTGCTTATACAGGTCAGGCATGGAGGTCTCAGCAAGGGATAAGTCACTATTACAACAGTTGGAGTCAGAATAGTCAAACATTCCTGCAGCCTGCTGTGTAGATGTGAAGTCAAAATATGTGGTAGAATTCCTACAGCCTGATGTGTAGATGTGCATGTTTAATCTGCAATCAAGCTCAGTGCCATCTGCCATCTTGTGAAAACATATGGTCGCATAAGCTTACAGCACTTCATCATTGAGTGTTGAAAACTGTTTCTCTGCATTGAACTGTGTTATCCCACCTGTTTAAGCTGCTGCTGTCTTCTTAAAGAGACAGTAACTATTTTTTGCAAAACTTGAAAAAATGTCTAGACAAGCTTCCGAACATTCCTTTATCGCTGAATCTACTCATGCCTCTGACCACACAGAGGACAGGGAGCAAATTCTGTACATATCGCAGAACAAAGTGTAAGACCCAAACACACTGTCATGAAACCATAGTAAACATTCTGTCTTGAAACCTAAGCAAACGTTCATGTCTTATCTGTTGCCTACCTTTGCTGCATGTGTCCAGTTAAAGGCCGGGCCTCCCTCACCTGTGAGCTTTAGTAGGCCCTCCTCAGCTGGCCTCCGCCCCAGGCCTTAATTGGTAACAGGATATAAGCCTGGCAGTACAAGGCTGCATTGCTGATCAACGTTTGTTCGTGTTTGGCTTCAGTGTGATTGTCTCCTCCGGTTGTTTGAGTCTTATCCGTGTTTTGATCCTTGGCTTGTCTGACTATTCCCTCCTGCCTGATACCTCGATCTTCGGTTTGTTCTCGGTTTCTTCTGTCTGCTTGTAGCCCTGACCCTTTGCTATTCCTCTGACTATTCTTGCTTATTCCTGTACTGCTGCTTCTCCTCTTCCACCTGTAGCCAGCCCGAGCCTGAGCTAGGGGACCCTGGGGGCCGCGACCTAGATCCAGTTGCAGCCAAATCCATCCTCACCACCAGAGGCTCTGGTGAATACCCACTGGCTCTTAGATTTCGAGGCCCTGGGGAAACCGATGCACTAACTCCAGTGTCCATGCTCTAGGGGGCCCTCTCCCTGTATCAGCCGGCACTACTCAGCAGCAGTCAGCCATAGGTCCACAACCTTGCAGTGCACATCGCAACCTTAGCGTGCCTTTCGCACTTCAGTTGTGCGATTCCTGCGGTGCGCATCCGTCACCTGGCCCCAGGTGCCGTGACACACACAATAATACCAACACAGAAACTTAGAGAAAACTACAAAACCACTAGAGATGAGATCTCCAGCTATTTGTCAGAACTGTGGGACAAAACTAGATACTGCATGTCAGTCTTGCCACCCTGCAATCAACAAGCTGAATTTAAAAAAAATCTACAGATCGCCTATCTGCAGCGTATGAGCGCTACCAGCGGCTTTCTGCAAAATACACAGCTTTCCTAAAGGACTCTAATATAGAGGGCTATTTAGCAGAACTAACTAAGACAGATGAACTAAACCAACAAAGAGATCTCTTAGTGCAAGATGCCAAGGATAAGGCGGAACTCCGTATCACTAAACTGCAGGAGACCATATCTCATAAATCCTCATCTACTAAGCTCACAACACGTTCTTCTAGATCTTCTCGCTCTAGAAGCTCAACATTAAGTGACAAGCTAATAGAGGCCAGTGCAAATAGAAGCAAAAGCAAATAAAGTGCGAAGCTCATTTGCCAGAAAGGAAGCTGAGATAGAAGCTCAGAACAAAATTCTACAAGCAGAGATTATAGCTCGTCAAGCTGAGATAGAAGCTCACAACAAAACTCTACAAGGAGAGATGACAGCTCACCAAGCAGAGAAAGAAGCTCAGGACAAAGCTCGTCAAGCAGAGATAGAAGCTCAGGACAAAGCTCGCCAAGCAGAGACAGAAGCTCGGAGCACAACTATTCAAGCAGAGATGACAGCTCACCAAACAAAGGCGGAATCCCAAATAAAGATTCTGCAAGTGGAAAGGGAGGAAGCAGGAAGGCTAAAGGTCCTTGAACAAGCAATGGGAGAAAGTACTAGCTCAGACTGTTCTATTCCAGCAGAAGTGGAAGATCCAATTGAACGCACCAGTGAATATGTGCTAAGGCATAGTGTTTGCAATGATACAGAATCCTCTCCTGTACCACCTACTAACATTACTGTTCAGACTTCTAACACGCACAAGCCTGAGCCTCTTCAAGTCCACAAAGCAAGGGTATTCACACAGCAAACCATATGTAAGGAACCTACCAGAACTGTGCTGCCCCTTAAGGATGGATCCGCGCGCCTGTCTATGTTCGTGCGCCCCTGTGCGCGCGTGCACCGGAAACGGCGCCAGGCGGCTCTATTTGAACTTCCTGCACTCAGCAGCTTGTGCTGTCCATTCTACAGCATTCCTGTTCCTGTGACACCCCAGCGTTTATTCTAGTGAGACTTCCTGCACCTGTGACCCCAGCTACCTATCTGGACTTTGTTGTTATCTGCCTGCCCTGACCTCTGCTTGTTTACGACCACTCTCCTGCCTGATCCTTGTACCTTATCTGCCCGCACGTTGCCGACCCTGCCTGTACCCGACTACCCACCTGCCTGCTCCATTTGTACCACATTGCTAGCCTGTTGTCGACCCGGCCTGTACCACCTCCCTTCTGCTGCACGAGCTCCTGTGTACCTACACCTACCACCTGTGACCAAGCCCAGCCCTCGTGCCCCCTTGTGCTCCTGAACTCCCTGTCTCCACTATCAGGGGTTCACGAACCAGGGCCGTAAGAGAGGTTGCCCCCGCATAAGTCAGACTCAACCACAAGGTACCTAACAGCAATGGACAGCCATGTCTGAGTCTGCGCCGGGGCCCATCACCATGGAGGAACTATGTGTGCACATCACCGGACTGACCCAAGCAATAGAGGCACTTCAAGAGGAATACACCCGCTTGGAAAGTCAAGTTCAGGACCTGGCCTCACCAGCAGCAGCCGGTCCCAGCCAAGCCTCACTCTGCACCATTGAGACTCTTCCTACGGAGCCTCAAGTGCCCATGCCTGAGCGGTTTACGGGGGACTGCGGGAAGTTCCGGGCATTCCGTAGTGCCTGCGAGTTGTACTTCGCTCTGCAGCCCCGTACCTTTGCTCTGGAGGCAACTAAAGTGGGCTTTGTGATTTTACTCATGTCAGATGGGCCTCAAGCCTGGGCTCACCGCCTGTTGGAACAGAAAGCCCCAGAGACCTCAAGTCTGGATCTGTTGTTTCGTGCTATGGCCCAGCTGTACGAGGACCTCCATCAGACCGCAACAGCAGAAGCAGCACTTCACGTGCTCCAGCAGGGCCACTGTACCGCAGAGAAATATGTCTCTGAGTTTCGGCGATGGAGCGCCGACACCACCTGGAGCTTGGCTGCCCTCTGTTTCCAGTTCAGGTTAGGGCTCTCTGAGCCACTCAAGGATGAGCTGGCTTGCGTTGGGGTACCTCACACCCTGGATGCGCTGGTCAATTTGGCCATTCAAATTGACCGCCACCTGCGTGTACACAGAGCGGAGAGAGCTACTGCTGCCCCGCGGCTCATTCGGGGAAAGACCAGCTCCCCGGGATCCAGTCTGACCTTGGCCTCCTCCTCCTCTCCTAGGCACCGGAACCACCACTGGAACCACCACAGAAGGGGCTCCCCCACCCTTCTCTCTCACCTGCCGAGCAGCAGAGACGCATAAACCTCAACCCAAACCCCAACCTTTGCCTGTACTGTGGGGACTTGGGACATCTGTCCGGCCAAAGCGGGCAAGGGTTCAGAGCATCCCAAACATGCTCAATGAGTGAGTCCTGTCCTTACCTGGTGCCAAGTCCCACCTGGTCCTCCTCATCTTCCTCCAGCTTCCCGACGGAAGCGTTCAAGTCCCAGCTATACTGGACTCAGGGGCTTGTAGTTGTTTCGTGGACCAGGCCTTTGCCACTCTACATCACATCACACTATGTCCCAAGTGCCGTCAGATGGTCCTTCGACTGGCGGATGGGTCAATCATAAAGTCGGGTACCGTGACCCACGAGACATTCCCCCTACCTGCCAGGATGGCAGAAGGACACACGGAATTCTTGCTATTGGACGTCATTGCATCCCCCTTATGTTCAGTTATTCTCGGCCTACCCTGGCTCCGGGCCCCGAACCCTCTGGTCAACTGGACTACCGGAGAAGTGCAGTTTCAGTCTCCTTACTGTCTTACCCACTGCTTGCCGCAACCTCCAAAGAACTCCTCTGCTATCCTCAGTATGAACTCTGACCCAGATCTGGAAGCCCGCCAGGCGGTCCCGGAAGCCTACCATGACTATTTAGATGTTTTTAGTAAGAAAGGGGCTGATACCCTGCCCCCGCACCGGCCATATAATTGCCCAATTGACCTGCTGCCTGGGGCTGAAGTCCCTTTTCGGCCGGATTTTTCCTCTGTCGGAAGTGGAACTGGCGGCTCTCAAAGCCAACTTAGATGAGAACCTGGAGAAAGGCTTCATTCGGCCCTCCACATCTCCTGCAGGAGCGGGAATATTCTTTGTGGTGAAAAAGGACCACACGCTCATGCCTTGTATTGACTACTGGCACCTCAACAAGGTCACAAGTAAGAACCGGTATCCGTTACCCCTCGTTCCAGAATTCTTTCAAAGACTTGGATCGGCTACTGTGTTCACCAAGTTAGGTCTACGCTGAGCCTATAACCTGATCCGCATACGGGAGGGGGATGAATGGAAGATGGCCTTTAGGACTTGATTTGGCCATTTTGAATACCTGGTCATGCCTTTTGGGCTCTGCAACACCCCAGCGACCTCCCAGCACCTGATAAACAATGTTTTTTGAGATTACCTTGATCTATTTGTGGTCGTCTATCTCGATGACATCCTCATCTTCTCCCCCTCCCTGGAGGAACATTGCAGGCATGTGAAATGCGTACTCAGTCGCCTCCGGGAACACGGACTTTACGCAAAAGTGGAAAAGTGCGCATTCGAGTGTGCGGACATCTCGTTCCTAGGATTTCACTTTTCCACCAAGGGCATTACCATGGACCCCCCAAAAGGTCACAGCCATACTTGACTGGTCAGCGCCAGTATATAAAAAAGGTATACAGCGCTTTGTTGGCTTTGCCAATTTTTATAGAAAATTTATACGAGGATTTTCTGCAGTCATTGCTCCAATAACCCAGCTTACCAAGCAGAATATCTGCTTTGTCTGGACCACTGAGGCACAGGCAGCCTTCCAGGCCCTAAAGAAGCTGTTCACATCTGCTCCCATTCTAAAGCACCCCGACCTAGCACTGCCCTATGTCCTGGAAGTGGACGCCTCGGAGACCTCAGTCGGGGCGGTCCTCTCTCAGAGATAGGGGCCCAAGGCCTCACTTCATCCCATCGCGTTTTTCTCTCAAAAACTCACTCCACCCGAGAGGAATTACGACGTTGGGGACAGAGAGCTGTTGGCAATAAAGTCCGCCCTAGAAGAATGGCGGTATCTTCTAGAAAGAGCAGTGCACCCAGTCCTGGTATTCACAGACCACAGAAATTTGGAGTACCTGCGGACGGCCAAAAGGCTGAGACCTCACCAGGCTCGATGGGCCTTGTTCTTTTCCCACTTTCAGCTCCATATCACGTACAGGCCTGGGTCCAAGAACGTCAAGCCAGACGCCTTGTCCAGAATGTTCCCTGAGCCTGAGTTCCCCCTCCAGACACCATCCTGCCTGCCAACAGCTTTCTATTGGTCCTGGAGGACCTCCTAACCCGGGTATGGCAGGCTCTAGCTGGCTCCACTGTACCCAAGGACCCTAAACTGTCAGAGAAAGACAGGCTGTGGTGGTTGGGTACCCGAATCTTCATACCTGAGCACTGGAGCTTTGCCATGACAGCAAGCTAGCCGGGCACTTTGGCAACCGCAAGACAGGTGAACTGTTTCCCGCACCTTCTGGTGGCCTCACATGTCAGAGGTCTGTAGAACCTATGTGAGTGCCTGTCCCACTTGTGCCCGAAACAAGATGGAGAGGACCAAGGCCTGGGGCCTGCTGTATCCCTTACCTATCCCCGAACGTCCTTGGTCCCATATTTCCATGGATTTTATTGTTGAGTTGCCCCCATCCGCGGGGTTCAACTCCAACTTCGTAGTGGTTGACCGTCTTACCAAGATGTCACACTTTATCCCGATGCAGGGCACACCTACCGCGACAGAAACCGCCAAGACCTTCATCAAAGAAATTGTCAGGCTGCATGGCATCCCCACTAACATTGTGTCGGACCGGGGGGGTGCAATTTACGTCCCGAGTCTGGAGATCTCTATGTTCCATCCTAGGAGTTGAACTGGCATTTTCATCAGCCTATCACCCGCAATCAAATGGTCCGACAGAAAGGACCAACCGACCCTTGAGCAGTACCTCCACTGCTACTCCTCGTACTCCCAGGACGATTGGTTCTCTCTTCTGCCATTAGCCAAGTTTGCCTATAATAACGCGGTCCACTCCGCCACCAAGCAATCACCGTTCTGGACGAATCTCGGCTGTAACCCCACATTCCTGCCTACCACTCTGACCGAAAGCCCTGTCCCGGCTGTGCAGGAGATCACGCAGTTCTTAGAAAGGAACAACCACCTTCTGCAGGATAAAAGGTGCGCGATAAAAGGACTTTCGACAGAGGGAGACGAGGAGAGCTGAACTTGCAACCTGGCGATCGGGTCTGGTTGGCCACTAAAAATCTGAAGCTGACATGTCCATCTAAGAAATTGGGTCCTAGATACATCGGACCTCTACCAGTCAAAATTAAAATTAACAGCGTGGCTTATGAACTAGACCTTCCTCCTTCACTCAGAATCCACCCAGTCTTCCACATAAACCTGCTTAAGCCAGTGACTAAGGACCCCTTCCCGGAGCGGAGAACAGCTCCACCAGAACCAGTCCTGGTAGACGGAGAGGAGGAGTTTGAGGTTGAAACTATTCTGGACTGCAGAAGGAGAGGAGGCATCATCCAATTCCTAGTAAAGTGGAAGGGATACGGACCTGAGGAGAGCTCTTGGGAACCTGAAAACCATCTACATGCCAAGGAGCTGGTGAAGGCTTTCTGGAGGAACAACCCAACCAAGAGAGCCTGTTTGGACATCCGGAGGCTGCCCCTTGGGGGGGGGGCAATGTAAGGAACCTACCAGAAACGTGCTGCCCCTTAAGGACGGATCCGTGCGCAGCTCGCGCACCTGTGCGCGTTCGCAAGCGCCCGTGCACAGCTCGCATTCGCGAGCGCCCGTGCGCTCCCGCAGTGGAAAAGGTGCCAGACGACTCTATTTGAACTTCCTGCACCCAGCAGCTTGTGCTGTCCGTTCTACAGGGTTCCTGTTCCTGTGACCCCCCAGCGTTTATTCTAGTGAGACTTCCTGCACCTGTGACTCCGGCTACCTATCTGGACTTTGTTTTTATCTGCCTGCCCTGACCTCTGCTTGTTTATGACCACTCTCCTGCCTGATCCTTGTAACTTATCTGTCTGCACGTTGCCGACCCTGCCTGTACCCGACTACCCACCTGCCTGCTCCATTTGTACCGCATTGCCAGCCAGTTGTCGACCCGGCCTGTACCACCACTCTTCTGCTGCATGAGCTCCTGTGGACCTACACCTACAACCTGTGACCAAGTCCAGCCCTCGTGTCCCCCTGTGCTCCTGAACTCCCTGTCTCCACTATCAGGGGTTCATGAACCAGGGCCATAAGAGAGGTTGCCCCCGCATAAGTCAGACTCAACCACCAGGTACGTGACACCATAGCACCTCCTCAACGACAAGGTGACTGCCAGCGACAAGCCACAGTTCAATCATCAGCCAGCAGAAGCCTTAGAGACTAAGCTGAATGCCTTTGCAGCATCATTTTATCCTGGTAACCTTTACCCTTATTCACCAAAGAACTTTCACGCCTAAGGGGTCCCACAAGTTACTTTGGCACCAAAGAGTGAGAAATCAGACCTGTCTGACTTCGCCAGATATATATTTTGCCACAAGCTCATTAACATTAGCCTCTCAAGGTTCAATGACAGTCCAGAGAACTACAGAGCTTGGAGATCAACCTTCAAAGCTTCTATCGCTGATCTCAACCTTACTGCCAAGGAGGAACTTGATTTGCTCATAAAGTGGCTGGGGCCAGAATCTGCAGATCGTGTTAACCACTTCCCGCCCGGCGTATAGACAAATGACATCCGGGCGGGGGGTTCATTATGCTGACTGGACGTCTATTGATGTCCTCAGGATAAGCTGCTAGAGCGAACCCGCGGGAGCGCGCATCGCGGCGATCGTGCACGGCTCGTGTCCGCCGGACACGGGCCGTCACCGATCATGGTAAACAGCCAGTTAAATTGGCTGTTTACCGTATGATCGGCTGTGTATAAGACACAGCCGATCACAGCATGCCGGTAAGCAGCAGCGCACCGCAAGTGCATGCTGTGCGCGTGCCCAGAGGCGCGTCCACGTGATCGGGGGGGAACGGGTGTCCCTTGGACTCAGCGCTTTCCCGATCTGTAAACAGCCAATAAAATTGGCTGTTTACCATGTGACCAGCTGTGTCCAGTCACAGCCGGTCACAAATGTAAACAAAAAATAGTAACTGTGTGATCCCTGCTTTTTCTCCTCACACACCGATCGTGTGAGAAGAGAGCAGAGCAGGGATCAGTGAGTTATTCAGTGTCTGTCAGTCAGTACTGTACTGTGCACAACACAACCCCCCCAATAAAGTGGACTTGTCACCAGTACCATTTGGATCTGTCAACAGCCCATCTGTCAACAGCCCATCTGTCACACAGCCCATCTGTCACCACAAGTACCGCCATTGGTACCGCTACACAGTACCGCCACCGGTACCGCCACACAGGCCAGCCACCAGTACCGCCACCGGTACCACTAAACAGATTCGCTATTAGAACAGTCATCCGTATCACCACACAGGCCAGCCACCGGTACCACTAAACAGCCATCCGTATCACCAGATCCGCCATTGGTACCGCCACACAGGCCAGCCACCAGTACCGCCACCGGTACCACTAAACAGATCCGCTACCAGAACGGCCATCCATAACACCACACAGGCCAGCCCCCAGTACCGCCACCGGTACCACTAAACAAATCTGCTACCAGTGCTGCCATCCATATCAATAGATCAGCCACCAGTACCACCATCAGTACCGCCACACAGGCCAGCCACCAGTACAGCCACCGATACTGCTAAACGCAGGTCCACCACCAATACCGCCACCCATCAGTACTTCCATCAGTATATTCACCAGGCCCACTATCATGTCTCAAAGAGGATATACTCCTGAGGAGGCGTATGAAATTCTTGCCATGTCGGACGATGAGAGCAGCGATTCTGGTTCAGAGTATGAGCCAATAGAGGGCAGTGGATCAGAGTCCGATTCAGCTGAGGAAACCGCCCCCCCCCCTCCTAAAAGAATGAGAAGATTAGGCCCAAGAACCGAAGACCTGCCCACCACCAGCAGCACCAGACCCCAGGAAGAGGAGCCCAGTACTAGCACTGGAACTACACGCCCAACCCCAAGAACTCTAATCCATGCCCGGGCCCAGTCCTTCCTACCCGATGCCCTGGCAAACCCCGTGTGGTTGTCCGCCAACTCAGGGTCTGCAATAGTCCCCAATTTCACCGGACAACCAGGTGTGCAGGTTGACACTACAAATTTTGCCTTATTGGACTACTTTAATTTGTTTTTCACCCCCGAATTGCTACAGAGTATGGTGGACCAAACCAATCTGTACGCAGAACAATTCATTGCTGCCAATCCCACTTCATCTTATGCCCGCATGTTCCATTGGCGACGTCTGACACTGGATGAATTAAAAATATTTTTGGGCCTCACACTGAATATGGGGATTGCACAAAAAAAACAAACTCCATGGGTATTGGTCCACCCACCCAATCCACCACATGCCCATATTTTCAGCTGTCATGTCCAGGACAAGATACAACATGATAATGCGTTTCCTCCATTTTAATGATTATTCGCAGTGCCCTCCCCGAGATCACCCCAACCATGATAAATTAAATAAATTACGCCCCCTAATTAATTCCTTTTTCCAGACATTCGCCCAAGTATGAGTGTCCAAGTCCAAGTATGAGTCCCTCATCCATTTCACTGGCCAGCTGAATTTCAAACAGTACATACCAGTAAGAGATCCAGGTATGGCGTAAAACTTAACAAGTTGTGCGATCGAGCCACTGGCTATGTGTACTCCTTCAGAATTTACGAAGGTAAAGACTCCCAACTCCAGCCCTGTGATTGCCCCACATATATTGGGACCAGTGGGAAGATTGTCTGGGAGCTGGCATACCCCCTCTTTGGAAAAGGATACCGCCTATCCTTAAATAACTATTGTATCAGCCTGCCCCTATTTCGCCATGTATATCAAAAGACAACCCTGGCCTGCTGCACCTTCAAGAAAAACAGGAAGGGCTTCCCACAAAATCTCATCACCCGAAAGCTACAGAATGGGGAATCTGCCTTCATGAGGAATGAAGAGGTATTGGCCATGAAGTGGAGAGACAAGAAAGATGTCCACATCCTCTCCACTATCCACAATAACACCTCAGTGGAGATCCAAAGAAGACATGGCCCCGTTGTAAAGCCCAAGTGCATCCACGACTACAATCTATTTATGGGGGGGGGGGGGGTGGATTTAAATGACCAGATGGTACAGCCCTATTTATCTACCCATAAGTCCCGTTTTTGGTATAAGAAAGACGCATTTCACCTTTTTCATATGACCATGTATAATTAGTTTGTGTGTTGCCAAAAAATGTCCGAAAACCAATCCCTCACCTACTTCAAATACATTGAAAAAATGATTACTGCCCTCATTTATCAGCAAGGACCCGTCCCAGAAAGTATTTGCTCCGACAGTGTGAGTCGACTCCATGGTCAACATTATCCCTTCCCCATCCCCCCCCCACAAAATCCGGAAGAAGGCGACAGAAGAGATGCCGTGTATGCTCCAGAAGAGGCGTCAGAAGAGATACCACCTATTATTGCCCGACTGTCCCTCCCAACCTGGCCTGTGCATCGGACATTGTTTCAAAAATTACCATACACAAATCACATATTAGTTCCCCATATAGACTATAGACTGCCATTTTCAGTTTCAAATACCTGTGTGGATCATTTGCTTGCTACCACGTTAACTGACCCTGGCCTGTTTACCGACAATGGCTTTGCCTGCCGTTTCAAACCATGTTTCTGACCTCAACGTTAACTGACCCTGGCATGTTTACCAACGATGTCTTTGCCTGCCGTTTCAAACCACGTTTCTGACTTCCACGTGTATGACCTCAGCCTGTTAATAGACCATGTTTTTGCTTGCCACTTGGACTGATCTTTTGCCCTTATACATTAGTGCACAGGGGTCTCACATATGTGAGGGGCTTCAGAAAGCATTCAGAGTATAGAAAACCAGTGTTTGGTTTTCTGTGTTTCCAGAACAGGGTCTGGTTTCCCGGAGGCTTCAAAGTGTTTGGGTGGGAGAAGCCTCTACCTCTGTCCCCCTGGCCCTAAGCTTGATGGTCCTTCCTGCTGCCTGGACCAATACTTTGGCTGTGCTGACCATATTGCTGCCTGTAATGACTCAGGACTATCTGGACCATGTTTCTTCCTCATGCCTGGACCAATACTTTGGCTGTGCTGATCATATAGCTGCCTTTAATGACCCAGGATTTTATGGACCATGTTTTTTCCTGCTGCCTGGACCAATGCATTAGCTGTGTTGACCATATCTCTGCCTGCTGCCTCTACTGACTATGGATAGTATTTCTGCCTTGACATCTCTGCCTGCTACCTGGACCAATGCTTTGGCTGTGCTGACAGTATTTCTGCCTGTACTATGGACAATATTCCTGCTTGCTACTTGGACAATTGCTTTTGTTGTCGCTGACCACATCCCTGCCTGCTGCCTGGACCGATGCTCTCCTCTGTGGACCACTGCACTACTAAAACCACAGGTAATCTTTTGTTATTTGGTATGTACATGCTATGTGTTACAAATATGAAGGGCCTTCAAAAATGTGATTGGTAGTCAGAAAATGGTATGTGTAATTTATGCTCCTAGAACGCCTGGAAGTGCTACTTGGATGTTGGGCCTCTATATGTGGCCAGGCTGTGTAAAAGTCTCACACATGTGGTATTGCTATACTCATGGAGAAGTAGCAGAATGTATTTTGGGGTGTCATTTTTGCTATGTACATGCTGCGTGTTGGAAATATCTTCTAAATGGACAACTTTGTGTAAAAAAAAATGCGGTTTCATTTTCTTTCCACATTTTCAAAAACATCTGGAAAAAAATGAACCTTTCAAAAGACTCATTACACATGTGGTATTGCCATACTCAGGAGGAGTAGCAAAATGGATTTTGGGGTGTCATTTTTGCTATGTGCATGCTATGTGTTAGAAATATCTTATAAATGGACAACTTTATTTTTAAAAAAAATGCGTTTTCATTTTTTTTCCAAATATTCCAAAAAATTCTGGAAAAAAATGAAACATTCAAAAGACTCATTATGCCTCATAGATTATACCTTGGGGTGTTAGCTTTCCAAAATGGGGTCATTTTGTGGGTAATTCCACTGTCCTGGTGCTCCAGGGCCTTCAAAAGTGCAATAGGTGGTTGAGAAATGAGATGTGTAATTTATGCTTCTAAAATGCCTGAAGGTGCTAGTTCAATGTTGGGCCTCTGTATGTGGCCAGGCTGTGTAAAAGTCTCATACACGTGGTATCGCCATACTCAGGAGGAGTAGCAGAATGGATTTTGTGGTGTCATTTTAGCTATGTACATGCTATGTATTAGAAATATCTTACAAATGGACAACTTTGTGTAAAAAAAATGCGTTTTCATTTTTTTTTCACATTTTCCAAAAACTTCTGGAAAAAATGAACTGTTCAAAACACTCATTATGCCACATAGATTATACATTGGGGTGTTAGCTTTCCAAAATGGGGTCATTTTGTGGGTAATTTCATTGTCCTGGTACTCCAGGGCCTTTAAAAGTGTAATCGGTGGTTGAGAAATGAGATGTGTAATTTATTCTCCTAGAACACTTGATAGTGCTCCCTGCATGTTATGCCTCTCTATGTGGCCAGGCTGTGAAAATGTCCCACACATGTGGTAACGCCATACTCAGGAGGAGTAGCAGAATGTGTTTTGGGGTGTACTTTGTGGTATGCATATGCCATGTGAGAGAAATAACCTGTTACAATGACAATTTTGTGAAAATAAAAATAAAAAAAAACATAATTTTGCAAAGAATTGTGGGAAAAAATTAAACCGTGAAAAAACTCACTATGCCTCTTACTAAATACCTTGGAATGTCCACTTTCCGAAAAGGGGTAATTTGAGGGGTATTTATACATTCCTGGCCTGTTAAGCCCCGTACACACGGGACGACGATCGCATACAACAGGTCGTACTAACGACCGTTGTATGTGATATCAATCGTTTGTATGCGCGATTTGAACAGTCGAACATACAAGTCAGGAATGGCTGGATGCTAATTACATGCACCTGAATGTTCTTTCTGTGCTCGTACAATCGTGTAGTGCAGTCAGTATGCTACATACAACAGCCAACATACGATTTGACACGATCGTACGTGCGATCATCGAACCGTGTGTACGGGGCTTTAGTGTCTCAAGAAATGAGATAAGCCATCAGTACATCAGGTGTGATAAATTTTCAGTGATTTGCACCATAGTTTATAGACTCTATAACTTTCACGCAGACTAAATAATATCCACCAATTTGGGTTATTTTTACCAAAGATATGTAGCAATATACATTTTGGACCAAATGTATGAAGAAAAATTACTTTTTTGCAAAATTTTACAGTACAAAATAAAAAAAAGTGTTTTGTTTTCAACATTTTCGCTCTTATTTTGCTTATATCGCAAAAAATAAAAAACCCAGCGGGGACTAAATACCACCAAAAGAAAGCTCTATTTGTGAGAAAAAAATGATAGAAATTTTGTTTGGATACAGTGTAGCATGACTGAGTAATTGTCACTCAAATTGTGAGAGCACTGAAAGCTGAAAATTTGTCTGGGCGGGAAGTGTTCTAAGTGCCTGGTATTGAAGTGGTTAAAAGACTGAGAGCAGTACATGTTGACTACCCAGATACAGGTCTTGCTGCTGCATGGGCAAAACTTGAACAAACCTGTGGTAGCTCTGAAGCCATAGAAAGTGCTCTATTCAAAAGACTGCAAAACTTTCCAAAAATAGGAAATAAAGATCACTGCAAGTTCCAAGAACTAAGTGACCTCTTCATGGAGCTAGAGTTGGCAAAGCCAGACCCTCGTCTACCTGGGCTGAGCTACCTGGACACCGCCCATGGTGTGAATCCAGTGGTGTCTAAATTGCCATACCATCTACAAGAGAAATGGGTACAACAGGGCTCAAGATATAAAAGAGACTGGAATGTATCTTTCCCTCCATTCTCATACTTTTGCAAGTTCATCGGTGAACAAGCCTGGACGAGAAATGACCCCAGCTTCAGCTTCAGTGAGTCTAGCTTGCCTGCATCATCATCATCATCAAGGTATGATAACAAAGTAACTAAACATAGAGACTTATATATAGCAGTATCTGCTAAAAAGACAGACATCTCACCTCTCGTATCCTCTCCAGCTCACCAGAGTGATTCGGGTGACAGAGATAAAGATCCAAATCGTCATTGCCCTATTCACAAAAAACCTCACCCTCTAAAGAAATGTTGTGGGCTTAGGGTAAAGACTAGCCAAGAATGCAGGGAGATTCTCCAGAAACTTGGAATATGCTATAGGTGCTGTGCTTCATATGACCATTTTGCTAAAAACTGTAAACTTGCTATCAAGTGCACGGAATGCAGTAGCGACAAACATGTTACAGTTATGCATCCTGCTCCACTTCCAGACAATCCACAGCAGCCCTCTACATTGAACCCTGTATCAAATCATGGTGGGGAGCAACAAAGCCTTGCTTCAGCCATTGCAAACATCTCTTCTTCATGTACTGAGGTCTGTGGAGCAGGATCAAGCCACAAATGCTGTGCCAAGGTATGTCTAGTCAAAATATATCCAAGAGATCAACCTGAGAAAGCTACCAGGATGTATGCCATAATAGATGAGCAGAGCAACAGATCCCTGGTTAAGCCTAAATTCTTTGAGATCTTTGGCATAATGGGACATCCAACACCATATACTCTCAACACTTGTTCTGGTCGTGTAGAAACCTCTGGCAAAAGGGCCGATGGGTTCATGGTCTCCCATATCAAGGCAAAGAAGGGCATACCCTTGCCAACATTAGTTGAGTCTGACCAAATACCAGACAACAGGGAAGAAATTCCTACTCCAGAAGCAGCGTATTACCATCCCCACTTAAGCTACCTGGTTACTGATATTCCTCCAATGGACATGGATGCTGAAATCTTAGTCTTGCTGGGAAGAGACATTCTGAGAGTACATAAAGTGCACCAGCAGTGCAAGGGATCTAACGACGCTCCATATGCACAAAGACTTGATCTAGGCTGGGTAATAGTGGGCCATGTATGCTTGAACAGAATGTGAATGCCATCTGAGATTAACTCCTTCAAGACTCATTTGCTAAGAAATGGGTGTGCATCTTACCTCAGACAATGCCCTCATCACTATGAAGTGAAGGAGAAACCTCTTGACATTATCCAGGTATCTGATGTTACTCCCATCCCCTGTGATGACAACTTAGGTAATACAGTGTTTTGTTCTACACGTGATGACAACAGAACAGCTTTGTCAGTTGAAGATAGAGAGTTCATTGCAATAATGGACAGTGAACTCTACAAAGATTAATCTAACAGCTGTGTTGCACCATTACGTCTTCGTGCTACAAGAGTCAGACTTCCAAATAATCGTGAACAAGCTTTATCCAGATTCAACTCACTTCAGTGAACACTAAAGAACAGGCCTGAAATGAAGTAACATTTCATTGCATTTGTGAAAAGGATCTTTGACAATGATCACGCTGAGCCAGCTCCACCTCTCCTTGAACATGACGAGTGCTGGTATCCCTCTTTTTTTGGAGTGTATCATCCACGTAAACCAAAGCAAATCAGGGTAGTGTTTGATTCTAGTGCCAAGCATCAAGGTGTATCCCTGAATGATGTTCTTCTTACTGGTCCTAACCTAACCAACAACCTTGTAGGAGTACTTATGAGCTTCAGAAGAGAGCCAGTCACCATAACTGCTGACATTGAACAAATGTTCCATTGCTTTGTAGTAAGAGAAGACCATAGGAACTTCCTAAGGTCTCTGTGGCAACGTGACAACAACATAAACAATTAAGTGATTGAATACCGCATGAAAGTACATGTCTTCGGAAACAGTCCCTCACCTGTTGTTGCAACATATGGTTTACGAAGGACTGCTCTTGATGGTGATGAGTACGGTTGCTGGACACTTCTACGTGGATGGCGGACTCAAATCCTTACCCACAGATGAAGAAGCCATAGACCCGCTCCAAAGGACTCAAGGTATGCTTTCTGAGGACAACCTCAGACTTCATAAGATCGCCTCAAACAGTGCTGCTATGATGAAAGCCTTTCAGCCTGGCGATCATGCCACAGGATTTAAAGATTTAAATCTGGGAATGGACATGCCTCCTGTTCAGAGAAGTCTTGGCTTACAGTGGAACTTATTTAAGGACACCTTTGGCTTTCAAGTCAGCTCTGCAGACAAGCCATTCACCAAATGCGGTGTTCTGTCTGTGGTGAACAGTCTATATGATCCACTTGGATTTGAGGCTCCCATCACCATACAAGGTAAATCCTGAATAAATCAGCTATTGGAGACTATTCAAGATTGGGATGCTCTGCTACCAACAGACAAATATTCAAAGTGGGAGTCCTGGAAACAATCTCTACATGCCTTAGATGGAATTGACATACCACGCTGTTACACTTCAGCTTCCCTTGCTGCAAGTCAGAGAAAAGAGATTCACATCTTCTCAGATGCATCCACCGAGGCCATAGCAGCTGTTGCCTACCTTAAGGTAAGAGACTCTGTTAATCAAGCTCACATAGGGTTTCTGTTTGGCAAAGCTAAGTTAGCGCCTAAGCCTGAGGACACAATTCCCAGGCTTGAACTGTGTGGGACTGTGCTAGCCGTAGAAATTGCAGATTTTATACTGCGTGAGCTAGACATTCAAATAGATGACATCAAATTCTACACAGATAGCAAAGTTGTTTTGGGATACATATGCAATCGGACAAAATGCTTCTATGTCTATGTCAGCAACTGTGTAGAAAGAATCAGAAAATCCTCAAGGTCTAAACGATGGCATCATGTTCCATCGGAGCATAATCCTGCAGATCATGCCACCAGACCAATGTCTGCAAGTGAATTTGCAAATTCTTCTTGGTTAACAGGACCTGAACTTCTGCTGGATCATACAGAAGAAACTACACCTGAGGTCTTCAGTCGTCTAGATCCTGAACATGATCCAGAGATTCCTCCTGAGGTCAAGACTTTTGCCGCTGATCTGAACCCTAACCTTCAAGTTGGAGACCTTGTTCTCCTCAAGGACCAGCAATCTGAAAGAATTGAATGGCCCATGGGACTCATTGTAAAGAACATCCCTAGTGATGATGGTATGGTGCATACGCTAGAGGCGAAGGTTGCCAGACAAGGAACTGTAAAGACTTTCCCCATTACAGAACTGGATTTACTCTTGCCTTTTGGAGACCGAACTTGCTTACCTGGGTTTGTTGGATCCAGTTTCTTCCACAAGAAGATGCCTTGAACTTTAAGTAACACTTCTTGATGCCTTGATGTTTTTTTATCTTTCAGGTCTTCAAGACATCTGCAAATTGCACCAAAATTTATTTGCATTGCATAACTACCGTTATGATGTAACATAGTGGTATTTACAATACCAGACAGGGAGTGTGCTGTTACATGTGTTGTTTAAGATGTAATGCTATGCATAGTTATAGTAATGTTTATATAGTTGGTTATTATACTGTCATCTTGTAGTTGTTTTGGATATTGCATTATCCTATTCTGTTTTCTAAGTGTGTCCCCTCCCACCTTCTGATGTAATTTCCTCTTCCTGGTTCACTCTGTCTCATGAGGAAGAAGATGGTCCCACATGTCTAGGCCACACACAATCTACTCGCATCCTAGGATGCATTACCATGTTTTGACCTGCAGATACCATCTTTCAACCATCTGCCACATTTGTTGTCTGCTGTACCTGCTATTTGCAATAAATCTACGCTTATGGAAGAATTGGTGTCTGGTGAGTTCAAGCTATCTGATAAAGACAGTCCGCTGTAATTATATCTGCTTATACAGGCCAGGCATAGAGGTCTCAGAAAGGGATAAGTCACTATTACAACAGTTGGAGTCAGAATAATACCACATATTTTTATAAATGACATCCACTGAGGAATAGAGATGGGCCGAACACCCCCCGAACACCCCCTGGTTCGCACCAGAACTTGTGGACAGGCAAAAATTTGAGCGAACACGTGAACGCCATTAAAATCAATGGGACTGGAACATGTAAAATCAAAAGCGCTCATTTTAAAGGCTTATATGTAAGTTATTGCCCTAAAAAGTGTATGGGGACCCGGTTCCTGCCCTAGGGGACATGTATCAATGCAAAAAAAGTTTTTAAATCAATAGTTTTTTCAGGAGCAGTGATTTTAATAATGCTTAAAGTGAAGCAATGCAAATTAAATATTCCTTTAAATATCATGGCTGTGGGATCCCCTTAGTCTGCTTGTAAAAGGGCGCAACTCTGTGATGTTAAGAACATAGCCAGAGCAAAATTACATTTACATAGAAAAAATTGTCATTTATTATCGCGGCTGTAATGTATTGCGGTTCCTGGCAATATAGATAAAATCAGATAAAAAGCATTGCTTTGCCAGCCCCCCCCCCCCAGTCCATACCAGGCCCTTTGGATTTTAAGGGAAACCCCGCTCCAAAATGTAAAAAAAAATTGTGTAGGGTTCCCCCCCAAAGTTCGTATCAGGGCCCTTTAGGTCTGGTATGGATTTTAAGGGGAACCCCATACCATTTGTTTTTAAAAAAATGACATGGGGATCCCCCCCAAAGTCCATACCAGTCCCTTCAGGTCTGGTATGGATTTTAAGGGGAACCATGTGCCAAATTTTAAAAAAATGACATAGGGGTCCCCCCAAAATCCAAACCAGACCCTTATCCGAGCATGCAGCCCTGGCATGGCAGGAGGGGATAGGGACGACCCCCACCAGGCCACATGCCCTCAACATGGGGGGGATACTTTAAGGTCGCCCCCAAAGCACCTTGTCCCCAAGTTGATGTGGAGAAGGGCCTCATCCCCTTGCCGGTGGTTGTGGGGGTCTGAGGGAGGTGAGCTTATTGGAATCTGAAGCCCCCTTCAATAAGGGGGCCCCCAGATCCCGACCTCCCCATGTGAATAGGTATGGGGTACATTGTACCCCTACCCATTCACCAAAAAAGGAGTAAAGTGGTACAAAAAAACAAGAGGCAGTTTTTTTGTAACATAGCTCTTCTTCTTTCTTTCTTTCTCCATATTCTCCTGCCCAGTCCTTCTTCTGGTCTTCTGCTTCTTCTTTCGGTCTTCTTCCTTCCTCTCTTCGTCATCAATCTTCATCTTCTTCCTTCTTCTTTCACCACCCCACTCCCGCATCTGTGCTGTGCAGAGGCGTCTTCAGTTTGACATTGCTTTCATAAGAAGGGGCCGGGCCACCCAGTGATGTAAATGGGTGACCCGGACCCTCTGACAATGAATGATGTCAGAAGGGGGCAGGGTCACTTGTTTAAGTCACTGGGTGGCCCCGCCCTTACCTATAAAATTAATGTCAGACTGCAGACCGCCCATTCTGGGAGATGCATCTGGATGACACGGCTGTGGCAGCGGGCGCGGTGAAAGAAGAAGGGAGAGGAAGGAAGATTGAAGATGAAGAGAGGAAGGAAGAAGACAGAAAGAAGAAGCAGAAGACCAGATGAAGGGCCAGGGCAGGAGAAGATGGAGGAAGAAAGAAGAGCTATTTTATACAATAAAGGACTTGTCAAAAACTGGCTCTTGCTTTTTGTACCATTTTACTCCTTTTTTGGTGAATGGGTAGGGGTACAATGTACCCCATACCTATTCACATGGGGGGTCATGATCTGGGGGCCCCCTTATTAAAGGGGGCTTCCAGATTCCGATAACACCCCCCACCCGCAGACCCCCACAACAGCCGGCAAGGGTTGTGGGAATGAGGCCCTTCTCCCCATCAACATGGGGACAAGGGGCTTTGGGGGCAACCTCAAAGCATCCTCCTCATGTTGAGGGCATGTGGCCTGGTATGGTTAGGAGGGGGGGTCGCTCGCTCGTCCCCACCCCCTCCTGCTATGCCAGGGCTGCGTGCTTGGATAAGAGTCAGGTTCGGATTTTGGGGGACCCCTATGCCATTATTTTTTTTAATTTGGCACGGGGTTCCCCTTAAAATCCATACCAGACCTGAAGGGCACTGTAACCCCTTGCAGTTACTCTTGTTAGGTGCAGGAACGGACCCTGCTGTTGTAAATTCGTTTAAAAATTTTGATGAAATGCCCCAGTCAAACAGGTGCTGAAAAATTGGGCCTTGGGTGTTGGCGGTGCCAGAACACTGTAACCCCTTGCAGTTACTCTTGTTGGGTGCAGGAACAGACCCTGCTGTTGTAAATTAGTTTAAAAATTGTGATGACATGCTCCAGTCAAACAGGTGCTGAAAAATTGAGACTTGGGTGTTAGCGGTGCCAGAACACTGTAACCCCTTGCAGTTACCCTTGTTGGGTGCAGGAACGGACCCTGCTGTTGTAAATTTGTTTAAAAATTGTGATGAAATGCCCCAGTCAAACAGGTGCTGAAAAATTGGGCCTTGGGTGTAACGCTGTATATTGGCCTAGGCCGACAAGGCCCAGGCCTAGGGCGGCTCTTTGCAGGGGGGCAGCACAAAAAGAGTCCTCGCCGGCTTGCGTCTTAGTGTAACACCAGTCTTATGGGGTGGATTGGGCCGGGAAGCAAAACGGTCTGGCACCCCCATAAAGCAGCTGGGCAGGACCGTCATCAGGGGGGACAAGCTATATATATGTAGGGGACCCGGGCATCCCAAGGGGCCCAGGTGGCGGACCCCAACAAATGAGTTGTTGTGCTACCCCATAGCCAAACAGGAAGTAAGAGGAAATCTCTGAAAATCCACCCCCCCCCCAAAGTCCTAAGAACTAGTTTCCCCAATGTAAAATTTCAAGGTGGGTCCTAAATAGGAAGGGGTGGCTCATTTTTAAATTAGGGGGTGCAAGAGTTTAGTCAGGCCTAGGGCAGCACAAAACCTAAATACACTGCTGCTTGGGTGTTGGCGGTGCCAGAACACTGTAACCCTTTGCAGTTACTCTTGTTGGACACAGGAACGGGTCCTGCTGTTGTAAATTAGTTTAAAAGCCCCGGGCCCCTTTTCCCTTTTTTAGACTTGTTGTTTACAAGTTAAAATCTGTTTTTTTTTGCTAGAAAATTTCTTAGAACCCCAAACCTTATATATTTTTTTTCAAACACCCTAGAGAATAAAATGGTGATCGCTGCAATACTTTTTGTCACACAGTATTTGCGCAGCGGTCTTTGAAGCGCAATTTTTTTTAAAGATAAGACAACAGTAAAGTAACCCAATTTTTTATATATTGTGAAAGAGGATATTACGCCGAGTAAATAGATACCATATATGTTACAGTTGAAAATTGTGCACGCTTGCGGAATGGCGACAAACTCCGGTACTTAAAAATCTCCATAGGCGAGGCTTTAAAAAATTTTAACGGTTACCAGGTTAGAGGTGCAGAGGAGATCTTTTGCTATAATTATTGCTCACACTCTGGCGATCGTGGCAATACCTCACATGTGTGGTTTGAACAACGTTTTCATATCCGGGCGTGACTTACCTATGCGTTTTCTTTGCTGCACAAGCTCGTGGGGACGGTGGCGCTTTAAAAAAAAAAAAAATAATATTTTTATTTATTTTATTTTATTTTTTTAACACTGTTTCTTTAAAAAAAAATCTGATCACTTTTATTGCTATCACAAGGAATGTAAACATCCCTTGTGATAGTAATATATGGTGACAGGTACTCTTTATGGAGGGATCGAGGGTCTAAAAGACCCCCATCCCTCCATTGCACTTCACAGTATCCAGATCGCCAAAAACGGCGATTCTGAATGCTGTTATTTTTTAAAAACTGGTGCTGTTGGCCGCCGAGTAAACCGGAAGTGATGTTGTGCCATCGCCTCCGGAAATGTACGAAGGAGTCCCGATCGAAGCCGAGGGACTCCACACAGTGGTCAGACGTGTCGGATCAGAGCTCCCATCTCCCGGTGGGACGGGAGACCGAAGAAGAGCGGCGGACTGTGGTGAGAGAGGGGATGGCCCCTCCCACTTCCTGGGACAACAACCGAGCGGCTCCTGAGCGGAATCGACCGTTATCACCGTATAGCCGGCCACCTGCTGTAAAATATGGTACCAGGGTATTGCGTGTAGCTGCAGGCTATACCCCGATACATCTACTGAAATCTCCATTTATAAACAGCAATTCGCGTTAAGTGGTTAAAAATTGTGATGACATGCCCCAGTCAAACAGGTCCTGAAAAATTAGGCCTTGGGTGTTGGCGGTGCCAGAACACTGTAACCCCTTGCAGTTACTCTTGTTGGGCGCATCCACATAGCCCTGCCCCAGAAGTGGAAGACATTGAGTGCACCGATGCCCAACCACTTCTGTTGCAGGATGAGGACATGGAAACACCACCACAGCACATTTCTGATGATGATGAAACACAGGTGCCAACTGCTGCGGCTTTCTACAGTGTGCAGACTGACAAGGAGGGCAGTGGTGAAGAGTGGATGGAAGATGATGTGGAGGATGATGAGGTCCTAGACCCCACATGGAATGAAGTTCATGCGAGTGACGTGTGAAGTTTGGAGGAAGAGGTGGTGGTCGCACAGAGGCACCAGCACAGCAAAAGAGGAAGCAGGTTGCAAAAGCGGAGCGACCTTCCCCTAGACAGTACGCCTGCTACTACCCGCACCCAGGGACCTAGTACACCAAAGGCAGCTCAAAGGCTTTCCCCGGCGTGGCAGTTCTTCAGACAATGTGCTGACGACAAGACACAAATGGTTTGCAAGCTGTGCAATCAGAGCCTGAAGCAAGGCATAAATGTTCTAAACCTGAGCACAACCTGCATGACCAGGCATCTACATGCAAAGCACGAGCTGCAGTGGAATAAGTACCTCAAAATTCAAGAAAGGTCTCGGCCTCCTCCTGCTTCCTCTTCTGCTGCTGCCTCGGCCTCTTCCTCCACCTCTACAGTGCCAGTGTCACCTGCCACCCAGCAAACAGACAATGTGACAGCAACGCCACCATGTCCGCCACCGTCCCCAAGCATTTCCACACGGTCCCATGGAAGCTTACAGCTCACCATCTCCCAAACACTGGAGAAAAAGAGGAAGTACCCCCCTACCCACCCGTGATTCCTGGCCCTGAATGCCAGCATTTCAAAATTCCTGGCCTTTGAAATGCTGTCATTCCGTCTGGTGGACACGGACAGTTTTAAAAACCTGATGGCGGTGTCTGTCCATCAGTATGTGGTTCCCAGCCGCCACTACTTTTCCAGGTGAGCCATCCCTTCCCTGCACAAACAAGTCGGGGACGAGATCAACTGCACAACGCAATCTGTGGCAAGATCCACATAACCACCGATACGTGGACCAGTAAGCACGGTTAGGGATGCTATATCTCGCTAACTGCACACTGGGCAAATGTAGTGGCGGGTGGGCCTGAGGCGGCTAGCCGTTTGGCGCATGTTCTTCTGCCACCGAGGATTGCAGGCCATTTCTTTTTGCCTCCTGTTGCCTCCTCCTCCTCTACCACCTTCTCATCCGCTCAACGTAACACCTTCACCACCAACTTCAGCACATCCAGGGGGAAATGATTGCAGGCTGTTTTAAAACTGATATGTTTGGGGGATAAACCCCACACTGCGCACAGCTGTGGACGGGCACTGAACAACAGACCAATGAGTGGTTGTTGCCACTGAGCCTCAAGCCCGGCATGGTGGTGTGCGATAATGGGCGAAATCTCGTAGCAGCTCTTGGCCTAGACGGTTTGACGCACATCCCTTGCCTGTGCTGAATTTCTTGGGTCAGAAATTTCTAAAAAACTACCCGGATATGTCAGAGCTGCTGCAGAAAGTGCGGGCCGTCTGTGTGCGCTTTCGGCTTTCTCACCCTGCTGCTGCTCGCCTGTCTGCGCTGCAGCAGGACTTCAGCCTTCCCGCTCACCGCTTCCTATGCGATGTTCCCACAAGGTGGAATCCTACCTTGCACATGCTGGAGAGACGGTGCGAGCAGCAGCAAGCAATAGTGGAGTTTCAGCTGAAGTACGCACGGGCCAGTCTCTCTGCGGAACAGCACCACTTCACCGAGTGGGCCTCCATGCGATACCTGTGTACCATATTGCGGTGTTTTGAGTACTCCACCAACATGGCCAGTGCCGATGGCAATGATGGAAGAGGATGTGGCACAGGAGGAAGAGGAGGAGGAAGAGGGGTCATTTCCACGGTTTTCAGGCCAGTCATTCACAAGTGGCTCGGAGGGTGGGTTCCTGCACCAGCATAGGCCAGGTAAAATATTTTCAAGTCAGGGCACAGTTCTGGAGGATGAGGAGGACGAGGATAATGAGGAGGAGGAGGAGGAACCGTGTTCACAGCAGGGTAGCACCCAACGCAGCTCGTGGACATCACTGGAGCGTGCCTGGGGGGATACGGAGGACACAGATGATACACCTCCCACAGAGGACAGCTTGTCTTTGCCTCTGGGCAGCCTGGCACACATGAGCGACTACATGCGGCAGTGCCTGCTCAAGGACAGCCGAGTTGCCCACATTTTAACTTGTGCTGATTACTGGATGGCCACCCTGCTGGATCCCTGTTACAAGGACAACGTGCCGTCTTTAATTCCCTCACTGGAGCGTGATCGGAAGATGCGTGACTATATGCTGGTAGACGCACTGCTGAGGGCATTCCTAAATGACACCGGGGGCTCAGTGGAAGCACAAGGCAAAGGCAGAGGAGGAGGAGGAAGAGGTAGCCAATGCAGCTGTGGCACCGCCAGCACCTCAGAAGGCAGGGTTAGCATGGCCGAAATGTGGAAAAGCTTTGTCAGCAGCCCGCCGCAACAAACAGCACCACCAGCTGATAAGCAACGTCTTA
Source organism: Glandirana rugosa (assembly GCA_018402905.1). Taxonomy (NCBI): domain Eukaryota; kingdom Metazoa; phylum Chordata; class Amphibia; order Anura; family Ranidae; genus Glandirana; species Glandirana rugosa. The sequence goes on along the minus strand of BLSH010361173.1, from coordinate 267,203 downwards.
GCAGGAGACAGTATTTCAGCAACATGGTGGAACAGTAAGTGTGCACACCCCTACACGTACTGACTGATGGGTCTGTCCCATTCAACTCCTGGGTCTCCAAATTGGGCACATGGCCTAAGCTTGCCCTTTATGCCTTGGAGGTGCTGGCCTGTCCTGCAGCCAGTGTATTGTCTGAACGTGTGTTTAGCACGGCAGGGGGTGTTATCACAGACAAGAGCGGCCGCCTGTCCGCAGCCAACGTGGACAAGCTAACGTTTATTAAAATGAACCAGGCATGGATCCCACAAGACTTGTCTGCACCTTGTGCAGAATAGACATTTAAACCGGCCTCACACAGCCATCATTATACTTGTTTTTTTTTAATATGTCTCAATATTTTGGGGGCCACCCCAATTAGAAAAAAAAAACAAACAAACTTAAAACAGTGTTGGCTACCTCCTCCTCCTCCACCGCCACTTCCACCTACACCGCCACGGTCATGGCCTACTCAACCTCCTACTCCACATCCACCTCCTCCTCCTTTTTTTTTTTCTATGTGACTTTAAGTTATTTCCCTATCCACGTTTGTTTGCAGGGCACTTGTCCTACTCTTACCCCCATTTTGCTTCCTTTTGCAGCCCTCTAGCCCTTTCCAGGACTTTTTTACAGCCATTTTGTGCCCAAAAGTTCGGGTCACCATTGATTTCAATGGGGTTTGGGGTCCGGGGTCAAGTTCGGTTGAAGGTCGGTTCAAGTTTCGCGAAGTTCGGCTGAACCCGACGAACCCAAACATCCAGGTGTCCGCTCAACTCTACTGATGAGTACCCCCTAAGACGTGTAGGTAGGCACAAGCACATAGAGAACAGTGATGAGTACCCCCGAGCAGTGTAGGTAGATACAAGCACACAGAGAGCAGTGATGAGTACCCCCCGAGCCGTGCAGGTAGGTACAAGCACACAGAGCGCAGTGATGGGTACCCCCGAGCCGTGTAGGTAGGTACAAGCACACAGAGAACAGTGATGAGTACCCCCGAGCTGTGTAGGTAGGTACGAACACACAGCAAGCTGATGAGTACCCCTGAGCCGTGTAGGTAGGTACAAGCACATAGAGAACAGTGATGAGTACCCCCCGAGCAGTGAAGGTAGGTACAAGCACACAGAGTACAGTGATGAGTACCCCCCGAGCAGTGTAGGTAGGTATAAGCACACAGAGAGCAGTGATGAGTACCCCCCGAGCAGTGTAGGTAGGTACAAGCACACGATGTGACGAGCCCCCCATGAGTAGTGACG
>BLSH010361173.1:254168-265925 GCA_018402905.1 Glandirana rugosa | reverse complement strand
GCACACAGAGAGCAGTGATGAGTACCCCCCGAGCAGTGTAGGTAGGTACAAGCACACAGAGAGCAGTGATGAGTACCCCCCAAGCTGTGCAGGTAGGTACAAGCACACAGAGCGCAGTGATGAGTACCCCCCGAGCCATGTAGGTAGGTACAAGCACACAGAGAGCAGTGATGAGTACCCCTGAGCTGTGTAGGTAGGTATGAACACACAGCGAGCTGATGAGTAGCCCCTGAGCTGTGTAGGTAGGTACAAGCACACAGAGAACAGTGATGAGTACCCCCCCGAGCAGTGTAGGTAGGTACAAGCACACAGAGTACAGTGATGAGTACCCTCCAAGCAGTGTAGGTAGGTATAAGCACACAGAGAGCAGTGATGAGTACCCCCCCAAGCAGTGTAGGTAGGTACAAGCACACAGAGAGCAGTGATGGATACCCACCGAGCCGTGTAGGTAGGTACAAGCACACAGAGAGCAGTGATGAGTACCCCCCAAGCTGTGTAGGTAGGTACAAGCACACAGAGAGCTGGTGAGTACCCCCCTGAGCCATTTAGGTAGGTACAAGCACACAGACAGCAGCGATGAGTACCCCCCGAGCAGTATAGGTAGGTACAAGCACACAGAGAGCAGTGATGAGTACCCCCTGAGCCGTGTAGGTAGCTACAAGCACACAGAGAGCAGTGATGAGTACCTCCCGAGCAGTTTAGGTAGGTAAAAGCACACATTGAGCAGTGATGAGTACTCCCCAAGCCATGTAGGTAGGTACAAGCCCAACAGAGAGCAGTGATGAGTACCCCCGAGCGGTGTAGGTAGGTATAAGCACCAGAGGCGTAACTAGAACCTTCAGGGCCCTGGTGCAAGGAATTTTGAAGGCCTCCCGACCCCTGGCCAGGGCCCTCCCTCTTCCCACTGATCTTGGGGCCCTTTACGCCCATTGCGGGTCTCTTTATTACGGTCCCGCAGTGGCACACTTTCACAAGTTCTGCAGCAGGGCCCCCTTACTGCCATCTTAAGGCCTCCCCATGGTGGTGAAATGCCAAGGCCCGGTCGCAATTGCAACCTTTACAATCCTGATAGTTTCCTCACTGGTGTCAGTAGGTTTTAATTTTTTTTTTTTACCATTTCATTTTATTTATTTTACAATTTTATTTTTATTATTTTTTACAATTTTTTTTAGGAGCTCTGTTGGGGGGCTTTGATGAGATATCAGGGGTCTAAACAAACCTCAGCCCTCAATCTCCATCTGTGTAGCCTCAGCTGCACAGAATGAATTCACAGGAATAGCTGTGCACCGAGCCTCCCATTCATTCATAAATAGAAGAATAGTAAAAACATTTTACTATGCTTCAGTTATGAATAAACCAATTGGTACCAATCACTGACTCTGTTTACCGACCCATTCCCATCTCTCCATCATAGTTACATAGTCAGCGAGGTTGAAAAAAGACATAAGTCCAACCTATGTGTGTGTTTTTATGTCAGTATTACATTGTATATCCCTCAAGGTTGTGGTCCCTTAGGTGTGCATCTAATAGTTTTTTAAAATGACCTATACTCCCAGCAGAAACCACTGCTTGTGGAAGAGAATTCCACATCCTCACTGCTCTTACTGTAAAGAACCCTCTACGCAGTTTAAGGTTAAACCGCCTTTCTTCTATTTTTAGTGAATGGCCGCGTGTCTTTGTGTACTCTCTTGCGCTGAATAGTTTTTTCCCTATTGTGGGGTCACCAGTACAGTATTTGTACATTGAAATCATATCCCCTCTCAAGCGTCTCTCTTCTCCAGAGAGAATAAGTTCAGTGCTTGTAATCTTTCCTCATAACTAAGGTCCTCCAATCCCTTAATTAGCTTTGTTGCCCTTCTCTGAACCCTTTCCAGTACCAGGACATCCTTCCTGAGGACTGGTGCCCAGAACTGGACGGCATATTTCAGGTGCGGTCTCACCAGAGACTTGTATAATGGGAGAATTATTGATTTATCCCTGGAATTTATCCCTTTCTTGATGCATGCCATCACTTTGTTAGCTTTGCTTGCAGCAGCTTGGCATTGCATGCCACTGCTGAGCCTGTTCTTTACTAGGACCCCTAGGTCTTTTTCCACCCTAGATTGCCAGGCCTTACTTTATCTAGATGGTAGCTCACCTCCTCATAGAAGGTTAATAGATTGGTTTGGCAAGAATGATTCTTCATGAAACCGCGCTGATTACCGCTAATGATACCGTTTTCACTACAATAATCTTGTATATAATCCCTTGTTATTCCCTCCAAGAGCTCGCAAATTAATGATGTTAAGCTAACTGGCCTGTAGTTCCCAGGGATATATCATGGTCCTTTTTTATACATTGGTGCTACGTTGGCTTTCCTCCAATCAGCTGGTATCATACCAGTCAGAAAACTGCTCTTAAAGATTAGGTACAACGGTCTGTCAATAACTTGGCTGAGTTCCTTAAGGACCCTCGGGTGTAAGCCATCTGGTCCCGGTGACTTATTAGTGTTAAGTTTTTCAAGCCTATTCCTATTTTTTTCCACAGTTAGCCATGAGGGTGCTTCCTGTGACATGTTGTGAGGACCAACATTGTAGTTCTGAATAATTGAGCCCCCCGTTTCCTTCAAGAATACTGAGGATAAATATGTTTAACACCTTTGCCATTTCTCCATCCTTTGTAACCATATTACCTTCATCATTCTTTATAGGGCCAATATGATCTGACCTTTCTCTCTTGCTATTTATATACTTAAAGAATTTCTTGGGATTCTTTTTACTCTCCTCAGCTATGTGTCTTTCGTGTTCTACATTAGCCACCCTGATTGCACCCTTACATTCCTTATTGCGTATTTTATAAATATGGAAATCTGACAGAGACCCCTCAGCCTTGTATTTTTTGAAGGCCTTCTCCTTCGCTTTTATGTGTGCCTTTACGTCGGAGTTAAGCCATCCTGGTCTTTTATTAGCTCTTTTAAATTTATTTCCCGTTGGGATACACTAATACCTTTGTTTAGTATGTTCTTGAAGCACTCCCATTTTTCCTCCGCGTTCATTGTTCCTAGAATTTTATCCCAACTAACATCTTCCAGCAAGGAGCGTAGTTTATGGAAGTTGGATGTCTTAAAATTCAGTGTCTTTGTATTCCCCTTATGATTCCTATTTGTGTAATTTATACTGAAACTAATTGACCTGTGATTGCTATTTCCTAGATTGCCCTTTACTTCCACATCTGTGATCAGGTCTGTGTTAGTAATCAGAAGGTCTAATAATGCTTTTTTTCTTGTTGGTGCATTTACCATCTAACCCATGAAATTGTCCTGCAGGACTATTAGGAAATGGCGAGCCTTTGCTGAATGTGCAGTACCTTTCTCCCAGTCAATATCTGGATAATTAAAATCCCCCATTATAATGACACTTCCCATCCTAGCCGCTATTCCAAATTGCGATAGGAGGTCCGCCTCCCCCTCCTCCCTCCGGTTAGGGGGCCTATAGCATATTCCCAGTATTAATTTCCCCCCTGATATCTTCCCTTTGTAGCTCTACCCATAAGGCTTCAACTTCCTCCCCAGAGCCACTAGTAATGTCATCACTCACATTTACTTGTACGTCATTTTTTATATACAGGCATACCCCTCCCCTTTTTTGTCCTCCCTATCCCTGAGATATAGGGAATACCCCTGAATGATAGCCAACCAATCGTAAGAGCTGTTGAACCAAGTCTCCGAAATTCCCACAAAATCGAATTCCTCTTTGTACAGTAGCAACTCTAGTTCTCCCATCTTGTCCGCCAGACTCCTGGCATTAGTGAACAAGCCACATAGTTTTGTCCGGACACCTACAGTGTTGACAGTTGCTTCCTTAGATTCAGAACCTGGGCTTCCAGGGAAACAAGGTTCTTACATTTTGTACAGCAGTATTTGCCCCCGAGCCTTGTAGGTAGGTACAAGCACACAGAGAGCAGTGATGAGTACCCCCGAGCCGTGTAGGTAGGTACAAGCACACAGAGAGCAGTGATGAGTACCCCCCGAGCCGTGTAGGTAGGTACAAGCACACAGAGAGCAGTTATGAGTACCCCCTGAGCCGTGTAGGTAGGTACAAGCACACAGAGAACAATAATGAGTACCCCCCCAAGCCGTGTAGGTAGGTACAAGCACATAGAGAGCAGTGGTAAGTACCCCCCGAGCAGTGTAGGTACAGTCAGGTCCATAAATATTAGGACATCAACACAATTGTAATCTTTTTGGCTCTATACACCACCAAAATGGATTTGAAATGAAACGAACAAGATGTGCTTTAACTGCAGACTTTCAGCTTAATTTGAGGGTATTTACATCCAAATCAGGTGAACAGTGTAGGAATTACAACAGTTTGTATATGTGCCTCCCACTTTTTAAGGGACCAAAAGTAATGGGACAGATTAACAATCATAAATCAAACTTTCAATTTTTAATATTTGGTTGCAAATCCTTTGCAGTCAATTACAGCCTGAAGTCTGGAACGCATAGACATCACCAGACGCTGGATTTCATCCCTGGTGATGCTCTGCCATGCCTCTACTGCAATTGTCTTCAGTTCCTGCTTGTTCTTGGGGCATTTTCCCTTCAGTTTTGTCTTCAGCAAGTGAAATGCATGCTCAATCGGATTCAGGTCAGGTGATTGACTTGGCCATTGCATAACATTCCACTTCTTTCCCTTAAAAAACTCTTTGGTTGCTTTCACAGTATGCTTCGGGTCATTGTCCATCTGCACTGTGAAGCGCCGTCCAATGAGTTCTGAAGCATTTGGCTGAATATGAGCAGATAATATTGCCGGAAACACTTCAGAATTCATTCTGCTACTTTTGTCAGCAGTCACATCATCAATAAATACAAGAGAATCAGTTCCATTGGCAGCCATACATGCCCATGCCATGACACTACCACCACCATGCTTCACTGATGAGGTGGTATGCTTTGGATCATGAGCAGGTCCTTTCCTTCTCCATACTCTTCTCTTCCCATCACTCTGGTACAAGTTGATCTTGGTCTCATCTGTCCATAGGATGTTGTTCCAGAACTGTGAAGGCTTTTTTAGATGTTGTTTAGCAAACTCTAATCTGGCCTTCCTGTTTTTGAGGTTCACCAATGGTTTACATCTTGTGGTGAACCCTCTGTATTCACTCTGGTGAAGTCTTCTCTTAATTGTTGGCTTTGACACACATACACCTACCTCCTGGAGAATGTTCTTGATCTGGCTAACTGTTGTGAAGGGTGTTTTCTTCACCAGGGAAAGAATTCTTTGGTCATCCGCTGCAGTTCTTTTCTGTGGTCTTCTGGTGTTGCTGAGCTCACCAGTGCGTTCTTTCTTTTTAAGGATGTTCCAAACAGTTGATTTGGCCACACCTAATGTTTTGCTATCTCTCTGATGGGTTTGTTTTGTTTTTTCAGCCTAATGATGGTTTGCTTCACGAATAGTGACAGCTCTTTGGATCTCATATTGAGAGTTGACAGCAACAGATTCCAAATGCAAATAGCACACTTGAGATAAACTCTGGACCTTTTATCTGCTCCATGTAAATGGGATAATGAGGGGATAACACACACCTGGCCATGGAACAGCTGAGCAGCCAATTGTCCTATTACTTTTGGTCCCTTAAAAAGTGGGAGGCACATATACAAACTGTTGTAATTCCTACACCATTCACCTGATTTGGATGTAAATACCCTCAAATTAAAGCTGAAAGTCTGCAGTTAAAGCACATCTTGTTTGTTTCATTTCAAATCCATTGTGGTTGTGTATAGAGCCAAAAAGATTAGAATTGTGTCAATGTCCCAATATTTATGGACCTGACTGTAGGTACAAGCACACAGAGAGCAATGATGAGCACCCCCGAGCAATGTAGGTAACAGGTAGGTACAAGCACACAGAGAGCAATGATGAGCACCCCACGAGCAATGTAGGTAACAGGTAGGTACAAGCACACAGAGAGCAATGATGAGCACCCCCCGAGCAATGTAGGTAACAGGTAGGTACAAGCACACAGCGAGCAATGATGAGCACCCCCGAGCAATGTAGGTAACAGGTAGGTACAAGCACACAGAGAGCAATGATGAGCACCCCCGAGCAATGTAGGTAACAGGTAGGTACAAGTACATAACATATATGAGCACAGCAGCTGAGCGCCAGTCTAGACAGAGTACGGAGGGGCGGGGCCTGTACGGCGTTGGGGCGGGGTCTCGGCGGCTGACCCGCACACACTGTGCCATCACTTCCTTTCCCAGTTCCCTTCTCCTCCTCCCGCTGTTGCCTCCACACAGTAGCCACATGACACGGAGCCGTGCACCGTGCTAGCAGAAGGGAAGAAAGCCTCCCACCGGCCAGCGCTCTTCTATCCAGCAGGCTCCCTCTTTCTTCCCTTCTGCAGGCGGCGGTGTATCCCTGTGCCAGGCGCCATGCCCAATATCGTGCTGTTCAGCGGCAGCTCTCACCAGGACCTCTCTCAGAAAGTGGCGGAGCGGCTCGGACTGGAGCTGGGCAAGGTGGTTACCAAGAAGTTCAGCAACCAGGAGACCAGGTGGGTGAGCGTTCATTGCATCATCATGGGCAGAGCGTGTCCTGACTCCCTTCATTCATGGATGGACACATCCGGTGACTGGTGACACCCAGCATGCTGTGTCCCTGGTGTCACCTGGAGGAGCTGATAGCCAGTGCTGACCATGTGCAGTGTGCAGATCCCTCATTGTGTGTGTGTGATCTCCCTACTCATCCCTGTGTTCTGACCATGATTCCAGCATCATTACTGATCATCCTGTGTTCCTGGGGGGGGTCATCATGTGCTCTCATGCTGCCTGCTTCCTCCATCAGCCTTAATTCTATTAGGATCACTTGTCTTTGGATAGCCGCCTACTGCTTGCTTCCTGATTAGAGCTGGCCATTGCTGGAATTCATCCCCCAGGCATGGAAGAGGGTCTACTGTGTGTGTGTGTGTGAGTGTGTGTTCTCCTCTACTACTCCAGTAACCTGCCCAGCAGGGTGGACATTCATCCTAATCCTTGCTATTTACTATGTGCTTTTCAAGGGCCAGCTCACATCAGAACGCACATGTTCCTGTGCCATTCCCATGCTATTTTTTAAAAAACCGCACTGCACTGAACCACATGGTGCCATTTGATTTTTGGTACCCGCAAACACAGTTATCTGCGTTTGTACCATTAACAATACAATGGCACCCACATGCAGATCAAAAGGGCAGCGCATTCATTTGCGGTGCAGGAAACGCATACAAAATGCACATTTCCCCCGCTGCGTATTGAGTCACTGGTGCGATGCAGGAACCACCGCGATTCCTGTGTGAGCTCCCGCATCCCATCTGAATCGCAGCTGCAGGTGTCAGTATAAAGTTAATGTCACCCTCGAATCAGTTCGCCCGAACACAGTGTGAACTGTGGAAATGGATCTGAACACCCATGCGATCTGATTCCATTGCAGACCAAAAGAGTGCCCTGCACAATTTTGATGAGAATGAGATGTGATTTCAGTCATACAAACTTGCAAAATTGGCATCACATAGACATCGCATGTGATCTGCACAACAATGCGGTGTCTGGCATTGTATAAGTGTGCACCCAGCCTCAAAGCAGACCTCCAGGAAAGGCAGCCCTTTTCAAATTCTGCTGGCCTATAAGGGGTTAAAGGGTAGGGTAACCTAACCTTTAACCGGCTCCACTCAGGAAGGTTTTATACCCTTCATGACCAGGACATTTTTTGCTGTTTAGCACTGTGCTAATTTAACTGGTAATTGGTCATGCAACACTGTGTACACAAATGAAATGTTTATATATTTTTTTTCACGCAAAGAGCTTTCTTTGGTGGTATTTGATCGCCACTGGGTTTATTTATGATATAAAAGCGAAAAAAGACCAACAATTTTTTTAATATATATATATATAAAAAATTTTTTTTTTGTGCTCTGTTATAAAACGTATCCAATAAAATCAAATGTATTCATAAATTTAGGCCAAAATATATTTTGCTGCATGTCTCTGATACACAAAATCCCAATATGTGTATATTGGTTTGTGTGGAAGTTATAGCGTCTACAAGCTATGGTGTGTATATTTATGTGTGTGTGTATTATTTTGGAATTTATACTTATTTATTTTTATACCACTAATGGTGGTGATCAGCGACTTATAATGGGGCTGTGATAGTGCGGCGGGAAATCTTCAATTAACACTGAATGGGAACTGACTAATTGCCACTGACCTCACAAGTAACACTAATCCAATGATCAGTGCTAATGCTATACACTGGCTGGGAAGGAGTTAACATTTAGAGGGAATCAAGGGGTAAATTGTCTGCCTAACAAGTGTTAGTTTATGTAATGTGTGCTGCTTTTTACTAAAGATCTTTTTCTTCTCCCTGCTTTGCAGGGAGGGCACAGCCAATCAGCAGGTCCTTGCCATGGATCATTGGCCAGGACCTGGTGACAAACTCCCACTGTGTAAAATCAACAGGTGTCGACGGGGGCGTGCATGCTAAACCCAGAAACGGGCAACAACATACCAGTGACAGGAAGTGGTTAAGGGAAAAATAATAATTGCACATTCCTTTTGTAGAAAATGTGTTTTGATATGTTTTCCCATGGGAGCCTGCAAAGGTCAGTTTGCAGGTGTAATGTCAGGCTCCTGCCCATTCCTCTGTACAGGCTTTCATTTAGAAGTTGGAGGAAGTGTGAATGGACTATAGATGTGATCAGAGCACTTGTGGTCCATTGTGAACTACAAGCCTGCAGTGGTGGCAGATGGGAATTGTATTTCATTCATTCACAGATCACTGTGAAGCTTTGATGCAGCTGTGACAAATTTAAATGTGAAACCCGCTGTTCACCTAAATACAGGTGCTATTTGTAGCATGTTTTGAAAGGAACTTCGCCTTTAAAGCAGAACAAAAATGCCCAAAATACTTGCCTACACCTTCTAGTGATGTGGCGGCTACATCCCTTGGCACCCACTGTCCTCTTCTCCCCGGGCTACTTTCTGGGTTTGCAGTCTCTTGATTGGCCTAGTGGGAATTCATTTGACCCCATGCATGCACACCGAATTCAGTTATTTTTGCATGGAGTGTCAGGAATACATGCTGAGCTGTACGGAAGACTACAGACATGCAGGTAAGTGTTATTGCAGTTGACATATCAGGTATCTTCTGCAATAAAGAGCTTCCTGCTCATTTTTTTTTTTTTTCTTTTTCTAATAGGTTTAGTTCCCCTTTAAGTCCAAAAAAGGTGTTTGCTACCTGGTGGATTTATCTTATATTTAGTATTTACATTTTTACTGATCACTGGTAGTACAGCTATCTCTATATTTTGGCATTCTGTTGGGTCAGCCAGCATGTCTCCATTACCGCAGCTGCAGAATTGCTTGCAGCAGTTCTGTTCACTCCTCTTGCCCAATCATGGAAGTCTTTGTATTATGTGAACTCAGTCACAAATTGCAGTGTTGTGTAGAGAACCAGGAGCTTAGTAATAGCTGTACTCTCAGCAGTCAGTAAAAATTAAAATAGTAAATAAAGGAGAGAAGTCCACAAGGTGGCATACACCTTAAGAGCCAGTAGATGTTTAAAAGTGCAGTATTTCCTGGAGTTATGCTTTCATATGAAAACTTTGCATTTCTTTGTTTATTTTAGGGAAACTAGTGGATATTTATTTTTTAAAAGTAAAGGTCCCCTTCTACCTTAAATCAGCTTTTCCCAGGCAGGATTCCATGGAACCCTAGCATTCCTCCAGAGGTTGCTAGGGGTTCCTTTTTAAGGAATGAGCAGTTTTTGCCTCTCAGCTAAATAACCACTGATGCCAATGATCTTTTTTAGCCATCTATAATAATCTTTCCACTGATCAAAAATGTACAGGCCTTCTCGCTGACCGCCAATGTACGAGGGCGGTCTTCTCGCTGACCGCCAGTGTAAGGGGGCGTTCTTCTCGCTGACCGCCAGTGTAAGGGGGCGTTCTTCTCGCTGACCGCCAGTGTAAGGGGGCGTTCTTCTCGCTGACCGCCAGTGTAAGGGAGCGTTCTTCTCGCTGACCGCCAGTGTAAGGGGGCGTCCCTCCTGCTCCTGGCCGCCACTGTGTTTACAAACAGCTTTTATAGTGTTGTGTAGTGTAGGAATCAGTCACACTCATAATTGTCATTGTTTCCAGAATAGGGGCTGCCAGCCAACTTGCAGGCCTTCCAGAGAGATGAGATTTGTCACTGCATCTATCAGAAAATGGCCAACTTGAGTGACTGTCATCTAATGTCTGTATACTTAAAAGCTAACCTTTGACCTATGGACATAGGAAGACAGTTGAACATGCAGACACAATCTGACTGCTCTGTGGATTGAGCAACTGTCATCATTTTTGATTATTGATTCCTTCTTATCTATAGGTATAGAATGACAGAGATGTGGCATTAACTGATCCTGGACTAGATTTTATCTAAACAGTCGGTACATTACTAAACACGCATGCATGCTCATGTGAGTGTGCAAATAGCCCTGGTAAGTAAAGGTTAAAACTGTAACAGGATGGATCCGTCATGTTTGTTCTGTACACCTATTAGTGAGAAACAAGGGAAGCTTGTAAGACTGTAGTCTTCAAAGCAGTGCAATAACGTAGTATGACCTCCAAGGGTGTCACTGCTTACGTGTGTCAGGATTGATATTGGTATTTTTTTAGATGATCATATTGTGTCTATGGTTATTTGTACTCCATTAATACAATTTTAGTCTTCAACATACAATTTAAATGTTGTTTATAGAAGAAATCCCGAAAACAACATTCCCTCTAGCACAAAGCTATCTGTAAGTTAATTATTACTCTGAATGGTGTTGGGCTCAACATTTTTCTTGAACAGTAATGGCCCAGCAGACATTTCCTAATGGAAAATCCAAACCATAACTAAAACTGTAGTAGTCATATGACTTGATCTCAAGACCTTTAGGGATTTCAGCTACTGCTAGCTAAGTTAATTGATTCACATGGCCACATTTAACAATGAATGCAAATGTTGTGTTTGTGGGAGTTGTCACTACAAGCATGATTTCATGGTACTATCCTGTGCCCAGGAAGTACAGATTGTATGCTTCCTCAGCAGAATGACCGGACACCTGAATTTTTAGCTGTCTATACGTTATATGCATGTACATGCATTCGGTGGTACAGCATGCATGAGCTGATCCTGGCTCACAATGACAACCATCTGTAGCCAATAGCACCTGCCCCACTGATTACACATTGATATTGATGTCTTTACCTCCTAGCGCCTTTGGTTCTGGGAATGCAGGCAGCTCCTACTGCCTGGCATTCATGGTTGTTGGACCGCAGGCAGCTTCTGCCGCTTAGTATTAACCACTTCAGCCCCGGAAGGATTTCCAGCTTTAGGACCGGAGCCCTTTTTTCAATTTGGCACTTCGCCGCTTCAAATGGTAATTGCGCGGTCATGCAATGCAGTCCTGCGTTTAAAGCAAACCGATGACGTAACGTACTGGCGCGTTAATGGTAAACTTCGCCGCTTCACGGTTTAACTTTTTTCCCGAGGCCAGGATTTCGACCTTTAGGAAGGCCCCGACTTCACCAATTATGATTCGCCGTCTTCGACGGACGCCAGGTTGTTGGTACTTACGGTCCGTCATCCTCGACGGACGTAAGGGTCTTGGTTTCCGCGATCCTCCATTTCTGTAGTTATAGTTACACATTAGTCACCCCGTCCACGATAACCGATGTCTACCAACAGTAACACTCGGTCCTAGTCGAGTACGT
>BLSH010361173.1:176007-186821 GCA_018402905.1 Glandirana rugosa | reverse complement strand
CTCTGAGAACTTTCTCCTGAAAAAATCTGCCCACTGGAAATGGTGGCACCTAGGTGTGTTCTCAAGTCTATTTCTCTTCTGCTTGTAGTATGTTCACTGTCCATTGTATGCAGTATTATTTTCCTATTCTATTATCTCTCTTCTTACCCATTTCCTAGCCAGGGAAATCTTATTTAATCTTATGGTGTCCTCTTCCCTCCTCAACTAATTTTGGCAATTGCCTTGCCTGTGTGTTGACTCCCTCACTGTAGAGGATTCTTTAGATTGTGTTATTCCCTATATTTTGCACTGTGTTCTCCTGCTATTTGTAAACCTGTCCATTTTTGTAATCCATTATGTCACTTTGATATATATATATATAATTTTTTTTTTTTTTTTTTTCGTCTCTAAATCCACCTTTACAAACTCACATAATTTTCTGAATCTCTCCCTGTACTCCTCACTAGGGTGATGTTATTCCTTATAGTATCATATCTAATGTGGCGATATCCCACCATAAAAATTCAAACAAATCCCACTTTGTTTTGGCTGCTTTCTCCATATTGTATCTTTAGTGCTCCTACCCAGAGGAGGTTAAGGTGGGAGGTCGCTCCCAGTGATGGGTTTAGTGACCAGGAACATACTGAAGAGCAGTTGTGTATCTTTTTAATCACTGTTAGAGGGAGCTATTAGAGATAATAAAGATGAGAAAAGAAAAACGTTTAAAATGGAGATAAGGATCAAGAAGTATAAAGAAAAGCTGAGCAGTTTTGTGACAAAGTGGAGCAGTGGAATAATGGTGGATGGAGAACACGGGCCTCTTTAACCACTTCAATACTGGGCACTTAAACCCCCTTCCTTCCCGGACCAATTTTCAGCTTTCAGCGCTGTTGCAGTTTGACAATTGCGCGGTCATGCGACACTGTACCCATATGAAATTTTTATCATTTTTTTTCACACAAATAGAGCTTTCTTTTGGTGGTATTTAATCACCCCTTGGTTTTTTATTTTTTGCGCTATAAATTAAAAAAGACCAAAAATTTTCAAAAACCATGCATTTTTCTGCGTTTCTGTTATAAAATTTTGCAAATAAGTAATTTCTCTTGATAAATTTTGACCAAAAATGATACTGCTACATTTCTTTGGTAAAAATAACCCAAAATGGAGTTTATTTGGTGTTGGCGGACAGACAGACGTGACGGGGACTGTGACAGATGTGACGGTGACATACAGATGTTTTGTGTATGGTGACAGATGTTTTGTGTATGGTGACAGATGTTTTGTGTATGGTGACAGATGTTTTGTGTATGGTGACAGATGTTTTGTGTATGGTGACAGATGTTTGGGGACGGTGACAGATGTTTGGGGACGGTGACAGATGTTGTGTATGGTGACAGATGTGATTGGGGACATACAGATGTTTTGGGGGCTGTTTTATGGGGACACTGACATGTATGTGGACAGGGGTATCCGTGTGCTTGGTGCACTGTGTGGGGGGCGATCTGTGACAGCTTTCTGCATGAAATCCTCACCATGCAGAAAGCTGTCAGGGCTGCAGCTCCCCCCCCCCCCCCCCGCACTGAGCTCGGCGGGGGAGAACTGTCACAGAGACGCTCGTCTCTGTTTGCAATGTTTACAATGTGATTGGACACAGCCGTCACATGATCGGGAGGGCCAGTCACTGTGCCCGTATCCCGATCTCCACTCAGCTGGATCCTGTGATCATAATGATCACAGGATCTAGCAGCAGCGCGGCGCGTGCCCGCTCTGCGAGCTCCCATTCTGCAGGACGTGTATATATACGTCCTGTCAGAACGGGGAAGCTCCCACCCGGCCGTATATGTACAGTGGCTGGGTGGGAGGTGGTTAAATAAGCATGGGGCACTTTATGATTATTGTTGAAGCACTGGGCACTTTATGAATGCAAAGTACTGGGCATCTTGTTAAGACGGATTTATTGATACAAAGGCATTAGCTAGTGCATCCCAATGGGAAATGCATTTAAAAGAGCTAATAATAAGCCAGCGTGGCTTAACTTTAGTGTAAAAGTGCATATAAAAGCAAAGGAGAAGGCCTTCAAAAGTACAAGGCTGAAGGGTCTTCATCAGCATTCCAACTTAACAAGGTATGCATTAAAAAATGTAAGGATAGAATCAGGGCGGCTAAGCTAGAACGCGAAAGGCACATAACCGAGGAGAGTAAAAAGAATCCCAAGAAATTCTTTGAGTATATAAATAGTAAGAGAGGGATGTCAGATCATATTGGCCCCATAAAGAACGATGAAGGGAATCTGGTTACAAAGGATGGAGAGATGGCAAAGGTTTTGCACGTATTCTCAGTATTCGTGAGGGAAACGGGGGGTGCTTTAGTTACCAAAACTACAATGTTTATCCTCCAAGACACGTCACAGGAGGTACCCTCCTGGCTAACGGAGGATAGAATTGGGAATAGACTTGAAAAACTTGGGAACTACAGACCAGTTAGCCTAATATCAATAGTATGCAAGCTCTTGGAGGGGATAAGGGTTTTAGTAATAAAAACGGTATCATTAGCAATAATGCCCATGGATTCATGAATATTTTTTGCCATCCAATCTATTAACCTTCTATGAGGAGGTGAGCTGCCATCTAGATAAAGGAAGGCCCATAGACTTGGTATCTGGATTTTGAAAAGGCATTCGATACAGTTCCCCTCAAATGTTTACTGTACAAACTAAGGTCTGTCAGCATGGACCATGGATTGAAAACTGGCTACAGGGGCGAGTCCAGAGGGTGGTGATAAATGGGGAGTACTCGGAATGGTCCGGTGTGGAAAGAGGGGTTCCTCCAAGGTTCTGTCCTGGGATCAATCCGATTTTAATTCATTCATAAACTATCTGGAGGATGCGATAAATAGCTCAATCTTCGTATTTGCGGATGATGCCAAGCTAAGCAGGGCAATAGGATGTCTGCAGGATGTGACGACCTTGCAAGGAGATCTGAACAAATTGCAGTACATGGCACGTGAGGTTTAATGTAGAAAAATTTTAAATAATGCATGTAGGTGGCAAAAATATGAACACAATCTACTCACTAGGGGGAGAACCTCTGGGGGAATCGAGGATGGAAATTACCTGTGGGTCTTAGTAGAGGACAGGCTCAGCAATGGCATGCAATGTCAAGCTGCTGCAAGCAAAGCTAACAAAATATTGGCATGCATTAAAAATGGGAATAACTCAAGAGATAAAACAATTCTCATACTCTACAAGACTCTAGCCTGACCGCACCTGGAGTATGCCGTCCAGTTCTGGGCTCCAGTCCTCAGGAAGGATGTGCTGGAACTTGAGAGGGTCCAGAGAAGGGCAACAAAGCTAATTAAGGGACTGGAGGACCTTCATTATGAGGAAAGATTACGAGCACTGAACTTGTTCTCTCTGGAGAAGAGACGCTTGAGAGGGGATATGATTTAAATGTACAAATACTGTACTGGTGAACCCACAATCGGGATAAAACTTTTCTGCGCTAGGGAGCATAAAAAGACATGCGGCCATTCACTAAAATTAGAAGAGAAATGGTTTAACCTTTAAAATGCATAGAGGGTTCTTTACGGTAAGAGCAGTAAGGATGTGGAATTCTCTTCCACAAGCAGTGGTTTCAGTGGGTAGCATAGATAATTTCAGAAAACTATTAGATGGGCATCTAAAGGACCATGACATAGAGGAATATACAATGTAATACTGACATAAAAGCACACACATGTTGGACTTGTCTTTTTTTTTTCTTCAACCTCACCAACTATGCAACTATGTGTCTAGTTTCTCCACGGCACGTCATTGCTGGCAAGACCTGCAGGGCCTGGTCATCCTCAATTACCTCCTATGTTCATGCGTAGTGCTTTTCTTCATTCACTAGATGCTGTGGATGCATTAAGTTCTTCAACACTAATGTAGAAGACTTGGCAGACGACAAAGATCTTCCCCTCCATTCCTCCCTAGACATGAGCCATTACTTGTGTGCTAACAACTAATTGATGTGCTTGCCAGGGTGGCAGGAATGAGCAGATATTGGCAGGAACACATTTTTTTTTTTTTTTTTTTTCCTGAAATATATTTGTATATATTTACAGCAAAGTCATGAAGCTGTATATAACACTTTTGGCTGGATCTTCTTTAAGGTTTAAATAGACATTAGATGTTCATGTAGGATGGTAGTTTTGATCTTTATCCATGTCTTCAGAATGTACCTTTTGGTTGATAGATCTCAGAAATAGAAGTCTGCTGGCTGGGTTGGATTTCCCTAGCTAATAGTGTCAAAGTGGTATTAAACCCAAAATCAAAAATATAATTTTGCTGCTTAAGTCATATGTGGCAAATACTAAGCAGTTACAACAAACATCCTTTTGGGATAAAGGTTTTGCATAAATAAATACTGATCGTTGTAAGCAACCCTGTCCATGGTAAATGGTTTCTCTCATCCCTGTAAACTGATATATTTGCAGGCAAGCTTGTTCTTTTGAAAAGCAACAGACTTACTGGCTGTGGACCACCAAATGAAAATAGAAGCAAGAGCCTAAAAAAAAAACTAATCCAGATCTCACATGAAAGAATTGGTAAGATGCAATAAGATACTGTATATGTATGCTTTTGGGTTAAATACCACTTTAAACATGCAGAGATAGCTCTGCAAGCATGCACATCCATGCTGTAATCTGTTTTATGGCTGGCCACCCAGCAGCTGCTGTTCATACAAAACAAATTATGTTGATCTGATATTTGGGTAAGCGTTTGAGCGCTAAGGAAATGTGTGTGCATTGCCTGTTCTCGAGGTTTCCACAATCCCCTGGAAAGCGGACTTTAGGTTATGTGAACAAAGTGTTCTTTGTATGTGTCTTTTACTATTTCTAATCTGGCATATACTTTAGACTTCTTTGCAATATCTTAAAGCTGAGTTCCACCCAAAAGTGGAACTTCCGCTTTAAGCAAGCACTCCTCCCCCCCCCTTACATGTCACATTTGGCATTTCATTTTTTTTTTTTTGGGGGGGGGGGGTACCCTGTTTTAACAGGTGATTCCTGTTCCACTTGATCCTTCCATCTTCTCGCCGCCTAGGCGGCGACTCCTCTCCCCCTAGACAGCCCCTCCCTCTCTGCAATCTTCTGGGACACATCACAGGTCCCAGAAGATTGCCTGGCCACTAGAAGAGCGCAGCGCGACTTGCGCCCGGCATTTAACCTGTGCTTTGCTTGTGCAGGACAATTGCCAACTCCTCCACCAGTCTGCCCAAGCTTCAGATGCGAGAAGCATGTGAACCCTCCTACAATATGCATTGTTGTGTCCCTGATGGCTCATGAACAGCGTGGTCATATAGAAGCAGGTAGAAAGTCCTTACTTGTATGAGGGCTCTTAGCAAGTTAATCTGAACCCTACAGGGTTTTTCTTTGTTTTGCTGGCAAACCAGTGGAGAATTGAAAAGAAGGTAAGTATAAGCAACTTGAGTACAAGCCAACATTTAGCCCTGGTTCACACTGATGCAACCGCGTAGCAATCGCGCACTGTGTTCAGGCTATCTGCTGTTGGTGTCAAAAGCAGCTCGGAAAACGCAGTGCATTTGCTTGAACCGGATCACATAGGTATGAACACCCATGCGGTCCAGTTTCAGTGTGAACAAAAAAAGCTGCCTGCAACTTTTTCAGGCGGATGCGGTGTGATTTAAACCATTCAAAAAGAGCGCCTCAGAGCGCACCGCACAGAATCCTATGTGATTTGCACAGGAACGTGGTGTGATTCCTGTGCGAAAGACATGCGGTGTGATAGTATGAACTGGAGCTTAGAGTTTGGGTCCTTTTTCAGACTCCGCTTGCTCAGCAGGGATTGATCCCCGTTGAGCTGGCAGATGACAGATCAGTCTCTGCTCACTGTGCAGAGACGGATCTGTCAAAGCCCCGCTCTCCTCTATGGGGGATCGGATAGCGATCCGCCAGACGGATGGAAAATTGGGTTTCCATCCGTCTGGATTTAGTGGAGTGGATCGGATATCAGTGGACATGTCACCGCTAGAGGTACAGGGAGCATCCGTTCAGGTGCGTCTGAAAACCAGACAGGCGGACCTGAATGGTCCACTTGTGTGAAAGAGTCCTTCACTGTCACTAAAAAAAGGGGAAAATGCTGGAAGTAATTAAGTATATCTGTAGCTAAAACTTTTTGTGTCTGTGTCCCATGAGATGGAAGCTTTTTTTTTTTTTTTTTTTTTGCTTCCTTTCTCAAATACAACATGAAATGAGAGAAAATCTCCAACGTTAATACTCTCTCTTTAACAGTTGTTACTGGAACAAGTATACCCTTTGCAAGATTTCCCTTCCATTTCAGTTTTTTCCTTATTTTCAGTCACAGGTCACCAGAACAAATAGAGAGTGAAACTTCCCAGTGGATTCACAGACACCAGTAGAAACCTGATATAGATTCAACTTTATCCAAAATGCAAAAATAATTTGGCTTTAAGGCTGGGTTCACACTGCAGCGATCTCAGAGATCGCATATGATTTCGCACCGCACTTCAGTGTGAACCATATGCGTTCTCTGTGCGATGCAAAATCAGCCATAGAGATTGTATGGCTGAATTCGCATCACAATCGGAGCAAACTCGCACAGGACCCTTTTTTTTCGCAGGGTCAGAATCGGATCACATGGTGGTTCACACCATGCGATCCGATTCCTGTGCAAGTTCGCAGTGTGATATGCGTATTGATTTGGGGGTGTCATTAACGTTGTATTGACACTCCCCAGAGTTTGCATATGGCAGTGTGAACTGCCGTTCAGAGACATGCGATGCGGGAACCCGCAGTGAATTTGCAGGGTTCCTACATCGCTGCAGTGTGAACTGAGCCTAAATGCAATTTAAAAACAGATTTTGACAGCAACATTGTGACTTGAGAGTGTGAATTTTCAATTATACCATATTTGTTGTATTCATTTATAGCCGTTCCAAAGCACTCTGCTTCAGGAGCCAAAAGCCATATATGCCTGCTTATTGAAAAATCGAATGCTTTCCAATGTGAATTGATGCTGTTTAAGGAAACAAGATAACCAATCCCAAGGTCTTTCTTTCAAGAGTAAACTTTACTCTAGTACTATAATAATGTTTAAATAACCTTTAGCTGGTGGGAGAGAAATTGCTGCCAGTTTACTTCCCAAACTTTGAGAATTGTGTAATAATTTTCTTTTTACATTCTTTGAAAGCAAACATGCACAAACATTTGGTAGTTTACAGTTATAGCCTTGCTATGAAAATTGTAACGAGAGCAGGTCTGTTGCCAAAGTACATCATATTCTCACAGAGGCCAAGGTGTCACATGGCACGCATTTGTCAATATTTCCATGCAGCGATGTCATGTGCACTGTTCTTTCATAGTTATGCCTTTCCATATTCTTACTCTTTCTGTATGTTTATCAGTTCATGGTATTTCTGATTAGGGAAGGTCAATAGGAAAAAAGTGTTTATGAAAGCAAAAATATTACTATATAATTTTAATTGGAAAAATCTATTGCGATACAGATGGCTATAGATGGAGTTTGTATTTTCCTCCCATATTGGGACAGTTCTAAATTATTATCACACTGGTTATCACTTCTAAAATAACACTAGCTCGTAGCTGTTTATTGAAGTTCTATGGAGTTGAGCAGATACATACTGATAGGCATACTGACTACCATGTAAACCTCCTGGATTGAGAGTGTTTGTGTGACTCTTGTAGGGTCATTAGTCCCTCCAAGGGCATTCAGTGCCTTAAAGTCTGTACTTATGTCAGGTTGCTAAATCCTATGCAGAGGCTGAGCTCTTTTTGTTTCTTACGGAGTCCCAGTCGTCTGTCCCCCCCCCCATCAGTCGTCCTTGCAGTCATGCCCACCCACCATCAGTCCTTGCAGTCATGGGCACGGCAGAGGCAGTTAGCCTGTGTGTGTTCTCCCAGCAGCTGGAGGACAGGAGCTGCTAATTATATTAAGCAGGTTATTACCTGCTTGTCGAAATGAAATGTCTCCTGCATCCCGATCTGCAGCTCCCCCTGCCCTGCTGATAGGATGACATCAGTGGCCTGGGCCGGACCAGTCCGAGGCCCGGGGGTTGGACTCCTGATTTTATGGTTACTACAGCTACAGATATACCCACTATTTAAAGTGATACTAAACATACAATGTCTAATTGCCATCATCTGTTCGATTTATGTATAAAGATCATACCACTGTATTTATTTTAATATAAAAAAAAAATCCGAGTGCTTTATTTAATCATTATTATTCAGAGATTTCATGACTTTTTCCAAGCCTTTCTTGTCGTCAGAGAGGGAGGACATTCTAGTACTTTGCTGATGTATGAGTCTGTGATTGGTGCTTTGCTGGTCACATGACATTAAAGGCTTTCAGAATAGAGAATTACAATAAATAAAGTAGTTTAAAGCTTCATTCAAATCTATATTTTGAAGCAAATGTTGGGTTATTTTTTTGCAATAACATGGTGTAGATGGAGTTTAAGCTAACAGACTATATCTTTTACTTTGTTCACACTGTAAAGTGATCTGGAGGAGATTCTTCTGATCACAGGCACTGTCACCCCCCCCTCCAGCCTGTGTCTATGGTGTTTATGTACTGGGGCAAACAGGGAGGTGAAGCCTCCATCAATCACCATATTTTTATCCCACCCCCATAGTGTTTAGCAATATGAGGTCATGGAGGAGGGAGGGGGAGCCTCAATTACCACCTTGTAAATGCCCACATGTGACTTTTTATAGTCACATGAGCTACATTGATAAGAAAAAGGAGAAAATAAACAGCTTAGGAACTGAAATTTGGAGAATGCTCAGTAGATGTCACCAGCTGGTTTATTCAATCTCGGGCTGCAGCGGGGCCACATGCAGGGAGGGAGGGAGAGTGAACAGCAGGATCCAACCAGGATTTTTGCCGTCTTTAGAAAACCAAATGCTGTAGTGGATGAGTAAGTATGACCACATTGTAATATAGCATGTAGTAACCGTTTTGGATTATTTGGTTTTAATAACACTTTAAGACAATTCTCTATACAGAATGGAAGCAAAAGAAGGGCGCTGGGCCCCACCTGAGAGTGTGTCTGGGCTTTTTAATGTTTTTGAGGGAATTTGTAAACCAGTGGCCTGTTTGAACCTTAGATACTCCAATGACCCTCCCTTTAACAAGAATACCACTAGATGGGGGTGTGCCCACCAACAGGCAGCTAGAATCCCTACTTAAATCCCAGTTTGAATTGACTGATCTTGCCCTCTGTCCTATATTTGCATCGACTTCAATGTCAACAGTGTCTGAAGGGGTGGTTTCTTCCAAAAGGCACCCCACCACCTCTGGTCACAATTCCATGGAGTGGATGGAGCAAATGTCTGGAGTCTTGTGCTTCAGTTATGATGGCTTGTTACAAGCATCTAAATTTTGTCCTACATAGCGCTCTAGCTGCATGGTTAAGAGGATTCTCCAAGGAGTATCTGACTTGCTTAACCTTTTTAAGAGATTTTGTCGTCTCAGCCCTGCTCTTGAGGCTGTTGTTAGCAATGCAACTAATGGCCATAAGATGCTTCTGCCTCGATGCAGGGGGTCTGCAGAGGGGTTTAAGGGATCCCACCCTTCATCTACTTTGGCAATATGTACTTTGACCTTTAGAGCCTGACTCCTATTAAATTCATATGGTCTTTTGGCATGAAGGTGTTTCCTCCACTTCTACAAGTGGGATGCTGATTGTGTCCTTGTGGTGTTTGTGTCAGGTGTATAAAGTGAATTGGGGGAAATCCCTTTCAGGATTGTCTCCCTTTCTTTCATTGTCTTTTGGGCCTTCTCTGCCCTTTCTATTTCAAGGGACTGGGCCCGAGCAAGACACCCATGTTGTCTGTAGGGACCAGGTAGTCTCTGGCATGACCGATCAGTCTCTTCAGGTGAGTGCCGTGGGGTGACCCTTCCTCGAGGCTGCAGTTTTGCTCCCTAAACAAATTCCCTCTTTGTCAGTGAACCCTACTTTGAGTCCTCTACATAGGTTTGACTACCCAGTGCATCACCTAGGCACTGCAGTGCCCGCACCTCCAAGGAGATGTGGGAGTCCTCCATTCAATAGGACCCGTATCCTGGTAGCACCACTCTGAGCTACACGGTCTACCTTAAAAACCATGCATTAGCATGTAACTCTCCTCAGCCAGTATATCTCTGCACCAAAGGGAGAGGTTCGCTCATCGGGGTGTTCCTAGTCTTTTGTAACAGGCTGGAGGTCTCTGGATCCTTGCTAAGGGAACCCCTATGTAGGGGATGGAGAATTTCCATAGGTCTTTGCAGGACCTTGAATTGGGTCATCCTCCTGTAGCTAATCCATGTCCCCATGAGGAAGATGCTCCAGATACCTTCCTTTATTCAGCCCTGAATAAGGTGCTTGTTGTTGGCAGTGAGTTTTTCATTACCTGCATAGTTCTTCTGTCAGGCCCCCCAAACACCATCAGGTGCTAAAATGAAAGTTTTTTGTTAATCCTTATTTTCCCATCTAGGTTTGTGATATACCTGTTCAACCCCGTCTACCCTTGCTGAAAATCCTGCTTACAAAACTCGGTAGCTCAAGCTACCTTCCTGACCCAAAGTTTCATTCAAGCAGAGACTGAAAACTGCTTCTGCCGTGCTTCTTTCTAAAATATCATGGGTAAACCCTGTATTGAATTTTTATTTGTATAAAAAAAAATAATAAAATTAGTTTACAAATGTCTCCCAAACTGGTAAAGATATACTCCTTTTTTTTTTTTTTTTTTTTTTTTTTTTTTTTACTTATGACGATGGTATTTTTTTTTTTTTTTTTTTTTTTTTTTTT
>BLSH010361173.1:149740-168582 GCA_018402905.1 Glandirana rugosa | reverse complement strand
TGGATGGATGGGTGAGCATGGATGGATGGATGGATTGGGTGGGTGGTGGGTGGCTGATGATGGCTGGGTGGGTGGTGGGTGGCTGGTGATGGCTGGGTGGGTGGTGGATGGCTGGTAAATAGATGGTGGGGGTGTATTTTGTCACCTAGCAGCGCTGTGGGCATTACACATTGCCCACAGCGCTGCACATGTCCTCTCTCCCCCCTCTCTCCTCTCACACTGCACCGATCGGTGCGGAGAGGAGAGAAAAGCCGGCACTTCCGCCGGCTTGTTTACATGTGATCACGCCGTCATTTGACGGCGCGATCACGTGGTGAAAGGCCGCTCACAGCGGCCATTCACCACGATCCGTGATCAGTCGGGTCCCCCGGACCCGACGGTCACGGATGTTCCCGTGTGCGCGCGCCAGGGGGCGCGCGGGAAGCGCGATTCTGGGAGGACGTCAATAGACGTCCTCCCAGAATTAAGCAACCGCTCTATAGACGTCATTTGTCTATAGGGCGGTTGTTAAGTGGTTAAATTTACAGAATATCGGCATCTGATATTGGCCTGAAAGGCAGCCAAAAAATCGGTATCGGCCCTGAAAAAACAAGAGTTGTCAACCCCTAGTCTGTATTACAGGAAACTCCTGCAAGGTTTAAAATGCAGGAGCTGCTTAATGCTGGTTTGCAAATAGGGACTTTACATGGTCCACTTGTCTACAGCTCCTAATGGTTTGTTTAACACAAACTCTTTAAAGGTTCAGACAAAAGTGCATTGGGGTGCTTTTGTTTGGGGCTTACTTTACCAATTCCAACAGAACGTTTTTAATATTTAGCTACTATTTTGTGTCGAAGACAACACTTTCTAAAGCATGCAATCTTCATCTGTATGCAAGAAAACCTAGCCTTTATATCAGCTGGTGAGGGTTGGTAAAGTAATTTGTGCCTGCAGTAGTGCCTGTCATACATCTGTGTGCTTGGACAGATGTATTTTGATCCCAATCAGTGCTTTTTCACTGGGTGCTGCAAAACTCCAAAAGGAGTGCAAGCTTTGGCATTTAGTGATTGTGTTTCTGCCGCAGCATCTCACTTCATCTCCTTTTCAGAATGTTGAGAACTGGACCAACCTGGAAATGTACTGTATATGTGTATGACAGCCATAGATCCGATTTATCTGTGTGCTGCTATGCTTGGATATACCCTGGTGCTATTGCAAACACTGGTATAGCATATGGGCACATGTTAAAAAGACACTGGCATTTATGAACAGGCTTAGCCACGTATGTGCTAGAGCCCTAACTGCTATGTAGGAGTGGTGATGGATAAGCTCCAAATTAAAGTAATGCTAATGTACAGCAAACCTACGTTTCGTGCATTATCTTAGAGCTTTTACATGTGACAGTGGCATTTCTGCACAGCACTATGCCCAGAAACATAGGTGTGGAATACCTCAAGGCAAGACCATAGTCAAGCATGTCAGATTTTTTTTTTTTTCTTATTTAGGTAGGCAAAGCACTGCATAAGTTAGCGGGACCCAAGTCTTAGCCAGTGCACCATCACAACACTGGACACTTGCATGTTCTTAAGGCTTCAAGTCTGTCAGCAAGCAGTGACAGCACTAAATCTGTTTTTGAAAATGAGCACCAGGTGATATCCTCTTTATATTTTACTTTTGAAGGTGTATTAAATGTCTGCACGTTCCTCTCTGCTTAGTTTATTTTATTTTGGTTTCATATCTCATTGGTAATACTTTTATTTATACAGAGTCGGGCTCCTATATCTGCCAAGCTAGTTGCAAACATGCTGTCTGTAGCTGGAGCTGATCACATTATCACCATGGATCTCCATGCTTCTCAGATACAGGTATGATTCTTTCTCAATAAACACATGACTATGTTTCTTCTGTTAAAATATTGTTTAGTTCACATACATATACAAGTCATGGGAGCAACCGGGTGCCAAACGTAATTTACAAAATGTCCTTGAGAGGGCTAACCAATCTTGATCAACTATTTCTTGCACGGTTGGCCAGGTTGTCTTCCACAGGTCATTTTTAAAAAAATAAAAAGTACAAAAGCCAGGGAGACACAAGATGCAAAGAAATGCAAAATGTAATTTTATGTAATTGTGCATATAAAAAGTCATATTCCTCAGTACTCGCCAATATCGGGTGCATCTTGGGAGATTGGTGTCCTTCTCCTTGGCTTCTCAGGAATCCTTCTATGAAAATCTACACTCTTATGCCCCCTTTAGTCCATTTTTTGTTATTACCCAACTGTATCGTATGTGTAATCTAGAAGAAAAATGCTTAAATGGTGGTACTAATGATAAACCGGAACCATGACCGTATTTTATACAGCTGCCTCTTCTGGTCTTGGCCTCGTTTCATACAGTCATACTGGCTAGGAATGGGCCTTTTTTGTTTTTTTGTAATAAAAACTTGTGATTAAACCACGCTCATTAACCTTTAAGGTGCAAAGTGCAATATACCATATAATGGTGACTGTGTGATAACAAATATTTCAAATAACCATATAATGGTGACTGTGCAATAGCAAATAGATATTACAAATAACCATGTTATGTTACAATGCTAAAATCAGTTATTATAATGCAGATCAATAACCAAATTAATTAAAATTCAATAACACACATTTTATTATAGAAGTGACTGTATACAAAAAATCTCCCCCTGGTGGAGAGAGATATATTGTAGAAATGATCAATACAAACACTCCCTCTAGTGGATGGATATGATAATTTTAGTTGGAAAGGAAACCAAATAATAAGGATCGTTGGTGAATGTATTTGGGAACTGAATTTTTTGGGGAAATTCAGTTATACTACACAGGCGCGTTTGATCATATAGGGATCCTCGACATCTGGTAAGCAGTGTGTGAGCACTGGTGTGTGTTTCCTTTTTGTGGAAGTCTCCATTTCTATCCCCTTTTGGATGGTCCTTAAATATTGGATATGTCCATCAAGAATCTCTGCTGCTGACATTTTGCACTTTATGGACCGCACAGTTAATTTTTATGAATTACGGACTTTTGGTTATTGATCGGCATTATAATAACCGATTTTTAGCATTGTAACATAACATGGTTATTTGTAATATCTATTTGCTATTGCACAGTCACCATTATATGGTTATTTGAAATATTTATTGCTATCACACGGTCACCATTATATGGTATATTGCACTTTGCACCTTAAAGGTTAATGAGCGCGGTTTAATCACAAGTTTTTATTATTTCACTCGGACATAGTCTGATACAACTAGCTGCTATATTTCTATTATTTGCGCAGGTCTTCACACATATTGTTTTACTTTGTTTTTTGGTCTGCCAACATTGAGGTGTGTGTGAATTGTGAAACTGGAACTCTACTGTGTTTTGCAACGCATTAAATACATAAACCAGAAAAGGGTAAATGTATAGAGCTTAACCTTTATAGAAAGGTGACAGATTTTCTTTGATCCAGATATAGACAGTATTTTAACTTTTGATAATGAATGCTAAACTCAAGAAAAACTGAGCCAAAGAGACAAATGGTGAAGAGCTTTATGAACAATTGTTTTTGTGTAATCTGTTGCATTTATGTCCATGTTGCGGGGGACCTCCAGTTGTACGGCATATTTTTTTTAATGGCATGTTACCATCTTAAATGCCTACCTAAAGTGCTTCCTAAGACCAAATATCAAAATGTTGGCTATTACCTTTTAAGATTGACTTAGAGACCTTTTGAGTCCTTCCTAACGTTTCTTCTCTTGTCCAAAGAGACTGCTTCAGTCACCATTAGAAAAGGAAACTGTTATTGGATGAGATGCAGGTGTATTCCTGAAGTCAAGACCATAGTTCGAGTGGTGCCAACTTTTGGATTTTACTTCCAAATGTTTAAAACAGGTGCCTTGCAAATGTGGCTTGAGGTCCACCATATACATTTCCAACACTGACATATTCATTTGTTAGTCTCACAGGTTACCCTTTAGGTCATACAAGGGCTAGTATACTGTACATGCCTCTACAAAGACTACATGACTGGCAGTGCCAGATGACCATTTTTTTGGCATTTCCATGACACATTAAGTCAGGATTTCCCTGTATATTTTACAGCATTGAATAGATTGGAAAGGTGCATATACATAAGATGGTTGTTGTATGTACCTTGAGAGTTTTGGTGTAGGATAGACAATGTTTTTTACAACCATTACAGAACCCTCAAAATACTAAAGTGGGATGTTTGCTATCTTTAGAAATACTTTGGGGTCATATTTATAAAGCAGCGAATGTGACTTTTAATGATCAGTCACTGTTGGATTCACCTACGTCGAATGTTTGGTAAATGTCAGAACAACTGCTTTATAAATCTGCCCCTGCTTGGTTAAGGCTTAATTCTGATTGTTTGCTGTGTGCCCATTGTTGTTTTTTGGCTTTGAATAAACTTGCTGGTGTTTTTGTTTCTGCTGTTTTATGTACATGTGTGGTGTAGTATTTCAATTTGTGTTTTTCAGGGTTTCTTTGACATTCCTGTAGATAATCTGTATGCTGAACCAGCAGTACTGCAGTGGATTAGGGAGAACATCCCTGAATGGAAGAACTGCATCATTGTATCTCCTGATGCCGGTGGTGCCAAAAGGTACTAGTATTATTCTAGGATTAGAGACATACTGACCTACAATGGAGTTATCTGGAACTAATACAATCAAAGTGGAACTAAACCAATAAAATCTAAAGTATCCCTTTTCAATTTTTTCTTATCTAACAACATCCACAACTAGTGATATTTAGATTAACATGGTAAACGCATATGAGTACCATGTGCTTTAAAAAACATTAAATGAATTTTAGCAAATAATTTTTGATCCCAAACCTGAATTGCAGGCATGTAGAGGTGTTTTTGCATACATTTGATCATCTTTTAGGGGGGCTTGGAAACAAGAGATCTATCACAATATATACTGTGTGGGTATATATTTGTCAAAGCTTAATTGAACAAGCTGAAGTTAGAAGCTGATCGGTTACTATACATCAGTTTTAGTAAATCTCCCCCACAGTTTATACAACACGGGTAGTGGGTGCATGTAGTAGTGAAGTTTGGGCCAAACGAACTATTTAAAGTTAAATGAAACCTTGACATGAAGCAGTAGTAAACCACATAGTAGAAAAAAAATGCGAGCACATTATGACAGACTTGCTTAAAAAAACTGATCCCTCAAGCAGTGTGCAGACAGGGAATCCATCTTCACCTTGTCTGCCTTCCTGGTTTGCAGGCTCCGGGCATTTCAACAGCTGAGCCTGTGATGACTCCACTCCTGCGGAACAGCTCTCAATGGACATCATGCCGCCCATTGAAAGTGCAGTGCGTATACGCTAGTGATGTCACCGGCTTCTACACATGTAAATGTCTCCTAAACAGCGCACATTTAGGAGATATTCACTGTACCTACATGTAAGCTTGATTATAGGCTTAACTGTCGGTTCCAGACAACAAAAGGAATTTACTACCGCTTTAAGAGCATGTACACATTTGCGCTTTTTTGCTTTTCTTTAAGTTAAATGCCATGTTAATCACAGGGAAATATTGTTTTCAGTTGTGCAGTTTTCAACAATACAAGAACATGCTGCAGTTTCCTTTTTGTGGGGTTGAATAATTATTATGCTAGTAAAATGCACTTCACTTTGCATGCACTTTAGTAAAACAAGAGGCTTATAATGCAGTTAACGTTATGAACCAAACAATTAAAAAGGTAAAAAGTTGCACTCACAAATGGAGGCCTGTATCAGGCATGACATACAAAGTGATTACAATGTAGCCGCTGTCGATCTCATCCCCCAGCATGGTGTCTGAGCTGACTGAACACTGTAGGTGTAAGTAACCACTTCCCGACCGCCGTATGCAAAATGACGGCCGGGAAGTGGCTCAGTTATCCTGACTGGACGTCCTATGACGTCCTCAGGATAACAAGCCGCCGCACGCCCAGGGGGGGGGGGCGCGCATCGTGGCGATCGGTGGTGTGGGAGGTCAGTCTGACCCCCCGCAATACCGATCTCGGTAAAGCGCTTCGATCCGAAGCACTTTACCATGTGACCAGCCGTGACCAATCACGGCTGGTCACAGTGTAATACATGAAAGCCGTTTATCTGCTTTCCTGTACTCAGGTCTGCAGACCTGATGAAGGGAGAGCCGATCGGCTGCATCCCTGACAGGGAGGGTTTGTGCTGATGATTTATCAGCGCAGCCCTCCCTCTGATCGCCACCCTAGACCACCAGGGATGTGCCCACCCAGGACCACCAGGGAGCCGACCAGGGACCACCAGGGAGCCGATCTGGACCACCAGGTAGACCCCTCTAGACCACCAGGTAAGTGACATACTGCCCAATGTGGATGGCACTCAGTGCCACCTTCAGATGCCACCCTAGACCACCAGGGAATGAGCCCCTATCAATGTATATGCCCACCAGTGCCCCTATCAATGCATACCAGTGCCGCCTATGAGTGCCAATCAGTGCTGTCTATTAGTGCCCATCAGTGCCGCTTAGCAGTGTCCGTCAGTGCTGCATATCAGTGCCCATCAGTGCTGTATATCAGTGCCACCTCTCAGTACCCTTCAGTGCTGCTTATCAGTGCCGCCTAACAGTGCTCATCATCGCTGCATATAAGTGCCTCATCATCAGTGCCACTTCATCAGTGCCGCCTCATCAGTGCCAATCAGTACTGCCACATCAGTGCCCGTCAGTGTAGCCTCATCAGTGCCCACCAGTGATGGAGAAAATGTACTTATTTACAAAGTTTTGTGACAAAAATAAAGAATTTTTTTTTTTTCAAAATTTTCGGTCTTTTTTTATTTGTAGCGCAAAAAATAAAATCCGCAGGGGTGATCAAATACCACCAAAAGAAAGCTCTATTTGTGGGAACAAAATGATAAAAAATCTGTTTTGGTGCAGCATCGCACGACCGCGCAATTGTCATTCAAAGCGCAACAACACTGAAAACTGAAAATTGGTCTGCTAGTAAAGTGTTCTAAGTGCATAGTATTGAAGTGGTTAAACTATTTTTAATTTTTCTTTTTCACTATAGACTTGTCCATGCAATGACTTTAGGCATTAGCATGATCCCTAGTTGGTGTAGTGCATGTGGCATTGCCCAAGAACTAGAAGATATCCTTTAAACTGTAAAAAGGCCAGGTTAAAACACACCCCCTAGACTCCATTTGCAGTGCTCCCAGTCCTATTTTATTTTGTCCTTGCTGCAGAATTGTGTGCACTTATGGTTTATTCATAGTGCACATCTTTATACGTTTTTATTTTACATGTTCATAGTAGATGCACAACTAAAACTAACGTTGGCCACTAGAGGTCTCCACATGGTGCTTGATGTGTATCTTGATCATGTGGCCGCGTATCTAGAATAACTTGATATATGAATATTTGATATGTTAACACCATATGGAACATTTTTTTAACATTAATCCTGCTGTCTTTCGCAGGGTTACCTCCATTGCCGATCGACTGAATGTTGAATTTGCCTTAATCCACAAGGAAAGGAAAAAAGCCAATGAGGTGGATAGGATGGTATTAGTTGGAGATGTGAAAGATAGGGTTGCAATTCTTGTTGATGACATGGCTGACACGTGTGGTACTATATGCCATGCTGCTGACAAGTAAGTAGTGGCTTATCTTAAAGAAATACCCATACTGTTGTGCTGGAATGTTAACGTTTCGTGCTGAAGTAAAGTCTGGAGTCATTGGGCAATTTTGTCTTGAGCATTTGATTATCCCTGTAGATGGCCTTTTCAAATTATTCAGTTTCATTATGGGAGTTGTCTGACTGGGTGTGTTTTTTAGTTTTAAATCCAAGAATGAGGTGCCATTGGAACTTGGTGGCAGAAGTGCAAGACAGTAACATGATTCTATGCTTCATGGTACTAAGCGATCCCAGAGGAGCAGGGTGACTGTTTTAAGACATTATGGGGTTGATTTACTAAAGGCAAACAGACTGTTGCTCCAGAGCTTAGTAAATGAGCAAACGCTCAGCTGACTTCCATCATCCAATCATATGCAAGCAAAAATGCAATCTTTTAAATTTTCCTTGCACGTGATTGGATATTATTTGCAAAGTGAAGCTTTGCCTCATTTACTATCTGGAGCAACTGCACTTGCAAAGTGCACAGTCTATTTGCCTTTAATAAATCATCCCCTATGATTTGATGGTCTATATCTGTTTATCAGTGTTGTGGTACCCAATTTCTAACCCTGCACTTTGCATGGTTTCAGCAATGGTCTTTTTTTTATTTTATTTTTTTTTCACTGTTATTTCTCTTGAAGGAATAGTGTTAAATCTGCATGTAAAAGAAAAAATGTTACTGCTTTATTATAATGTACAGTATATCATCACTCCTAGGGAAAATTACAATATTATGGGTGTCCATTTCTGAAGATAAATCCTGATTTCAGCAGCATGGCTTGTGCTATTCCTAGCGATCACTAGAGGGTGCTGTGTACTATCATGAGATCTGCTCTACTTTGAGCTAAATGAGCAGTCCATCTCCCAGAAGCAGATATTTTGTTTCAGAGCCAGGATGCTTCAGGCCGTTTGGTTTGAAACTTCAGAGAAAGTAACCCATAAAATTCACAGTTTCCAGAGGATGCTGGGAAAAGTAACAAATGTAATTTTTAAAGAAAAGTGGCAGTACGTTACTAATTTCACAAATTAAAGAAAAGGTTTGGTAGTTGGGAAGGGACACACGAAAGACCTGATATTTCTGTATTTTATGGACCAGCAGAGGTGGACCACCACTTGTAAAAACCTCCAACTTACTGTATAAATGTTGATCTGCTTCCACCCTGAAGCAAGTAGGATATTAAAGCAGTATGATTGGCCATGAAAATTTACAGGCAAGAGCTAAGCAGGAGCCTACATGCTGTAATTTAATACACACCAGTTTTGCCTTCTATGAAACGCAAACTATCTTGTATTTTCAGCAGTTTTTCTTTACAGCAGACATTATTTTTTATATTCAAGGCATAGTTCACCTTTACAAAAAAAGCTGTTTATACAGATAAAGTATGTCTGTAGATAAAAACAAATTATGCATCTGACTAAAGTTGAGTAATGCCTTTGCAATAGGTGAAGGCCATTTATGTACCTCCATGACGCCTGATTGGAAAACACCCAGGACATTGCTATGGCTGTTGCTAAGAGACGCCTAGGTATTACTGTTAATTACAGAAGCAAGCTTTCTCTGATTCAAACCCCCTTGAATGAACTCGGAGCTCAACATTTGAGAGTTCGCTCATGTGATGGTGGGGATGAACAGTAACAGCTGTGAGTGTTGTGGCAACATCCTGGAAATTTTCCAGGCAGGCTTCATGAGGCGTGTAAATGGCCTATACCTATAAGGGCATTATTTACCTTTAGTCAAAGCTGCACAGTTTTTTATCTACAGATTACCTTTATCTGCAGAGGCAGTTTTTTGGTAAAAGAGAACTAATCCGTTAAATCCTTTGAGGATAGAAATATGAGAGCTGCCATTCCTGACTTGTAAGTGCAAGCTCCTTGGTTTTTTTTCATGCTCCTAACTTCACTAACTAGAGAACAAGTATGCAGGAGAGCAGTTCAGACTGACTACATACATGTTCCAGTCCAGTGAAACCAGTGAGAGCCAAGATCAGATTGACAGCTGTAGAACCAGCATCTTCAGAACCAAGTCAGCAAATGTTTTACTCTTACGTTCACTGACAGACGCAGCCCTTCATTAGACAAGTGGGATTATGCTCATATCACTAGGAGTAGACTAGGCAAAATAAAACAAAAGCATAGGTTGGCACCTCCCGGGGGGCCTTCCTCACCTTAGCATATAACCCCCTGCTAGACAATAGCAGATCAGTTTTTTATTGCCTATTGCAAGGAGTAGACCTGGTTCCCGATGGGATCTGCGGTCTTCTGAGATTTTTCTGATGAAGATTATCAAGAAGCCGGCTGGTGGTATAGAGGATATCTAGAATCCAAAAACTTTCCCCAGTCCGGCCAACATCTTTGCGAGCTACCCTTAGCCTTGGCGGGGACACGCCTCATAGGGCCCGTTCCTTGCGGGTTGCCATTGGCTAAAACCCACTTGTGCCCAGTGACTGGTTTTGTGCCTGTCCAGTGGCCTGGCCAGCAGCATCCCTCTCCATGGGGAGCAAAGTCTGCTCTGGGTGGCTACCCGCTGCGCCCGTTGGATCGGTGAATGAACCCCTCTTCCGTCCTAGGGGGCGCGGAGAGTGGGCACCTGGGCAGCGTCTGAGGTAGCCGACCGGTGGGGGTACCGCACCCCGCACTGACCGGTTTGAGCACTGTGTTAGGGCGTTTCACCACGACCGTTCGTTACCATTTTGCCGTAGCTCGGCATGTTTGGATGGCAGCGGCCATTTTTCTGTAGCCCATGCGGTTTTCAGCCTGTTCTCTGGCGGCCCCCAGTGGCTTTCCTCGGTACTACGGGGAAGTGATAAAAACGGCAAAAGCACTTCCATTTTCGCTAGGACAGCGTGGCTGACAGACGCGACGGTGCAGGCTCTTGAAGTGGAGTGTTTTTCATGTTTTTCAGTGCGTATTCCGGTCACAGCGCAGAGGCATCAAAACAGCAAGTATAGCTGGCTCTCCCTGGGTGCTGGTAGCAGTGGGTGCAATCCTTCCGGGTCTCCCTGGCTCATTGGTGGGGTAGAGGTGGTGGTCACACAGTGGGGGTGCCGGAAGTCTGGGATTTCAGAGGCCGGCAGTGCTATGGCAGGGGTACCTGCAGAGCAGCAATCCACGCCGGGGTCCCTGGTGTCCTTGGAACAGCTGAGGGCTGTATTTGGTGAATTTTTTTCCTGGGCGGGTTCGGTCCCGACTCCGGGGGGTCCCAAGAAACGCCCGCCCCCCGCCATTCTTCGGGGGAGGATTCGGAACCAGAGAGCACCTCTGTGTTCACGGGAACTCCCGTGGAGCTATCAGAGGATGAACTGATACCCTCAGATGGTGAGGATGATCAGGGGGCTTCATTATCACGCGACAAAGCGATAGTGGCTGCTCTGGTCACTGATATTCGCGAGTCCAAGCAGGGGAGTCGCATGAAGCCGCATATATTTGTGGGTCGCTTAAGCCCCCCAGGTCCCCCAGGGCCTACCCTTATGATCAGGTTTTTGAGCAGGCGGTGTTTAAGGAATGGCTGCGGCCGCAAAATTCCTTTGCTTTGCCCAAACGCTTTGCTGTTCGTTATCCCTTTGAGGATAGTTTCACTAAGAGGTGGGCTTCCCCAGCAGTGGACCCACCGGTGGCCCGTCTGAATAAGGCAACGACCATTCCTTTGGAGGGGTCGCCGTCCTTTAAAGAGGCGGCCGATCGCCGCACGGAGTCAGTCTAAGGCACTGTTCTTGTTGGCTGGGTCAGCCATGCGGCCAGCTCTGGCAGCTGCTATGGCGGCACAATCTCTTGTCGAGTGCGCTGCCACATTACACTCCAGTTTGACTTGTGAGTGTGTGCAGGCTGAGGTGCAATGGGCACAACACTTGGAAGAGGGTCTCCGCTACCTATGCGATACTGCATTGGACCTACTTCCCATCCTGTCAAAAATGTCTGTTTTTGAAATTATCAGGCGGGTGCTGTGGCTCCGCTCTTGGTCAGGCGACCAGGCATCGAAGAAGGCTCTTACGGATCTCCCCTTTCAGGGAGGGCGTCTGTTTGGCCCACAGTTGGATGAAATCATTAAGGATTTCACGGGAGGGAAGAGTACTTTCCTTCCAGAGCCAAAACGGCAAGTTTTTTGCCATAGGCAGGGCCCTGTTTCTTCAGGCCAGAAAAAGTTTTTTTCGTGCGCCAGCGGGTAAGGGCTTCAAGTCCGATAAAGCTTTCGCTGGGCCCAGTAAAAGGCCCTGGCAACGTAAGTCTGAAAAACGAAGGATAAGTCAGCCTCCTCATGATGGGCTGCCCCCGCCCGATTCACGGGTGGGGGGGCGGTTATTGGGGTTCGCAGACAGGTGGACTGCCCACATCACCGATCGGATTGGAGGTAGTGTCCTCCGGGTACAGGATAGAGTTCATCTCTCTACCCCAGAAAGGTTCTTCCCTTCGAACTTAAGACTCCCTCAGGGGCGTCGGGAGGCACTTCTAGGCGCCGTTTGGGCGCTTGCCGAACAGGGGGTGAGTGTACCGGTACCCACAGTGGAAAGATTTCACGGGTTTTACTCAAACCTCTTTGTGGTGCCCAAAAAGGGCGGTGTCAGGCCAGTTCTGGACCTGAAGGCACTAAACTGCTTTGTAAAGACAAAAAGATTCAGGATGGAGTCCATCCGCTCGGTCGTGGCCGCCCTGCACCAAGGGGAATTCATGGCGTCCCTGGATATCAAGGACGCGTATCTCCACGTTCCAGTTTGTCACAGGCACCAGCGTTTCCTGCGTTTTGCAGTGGGGGATCTGCATTACCAGTTTGTGGCACTTCCCTTCGGTCTGGCTTCGGCTCCCCGAGTGTTCACCAAGGTGGTGGCCCCGATGCTGGCGCTGTTGAGACAGAGGTATCGCGGCGGTAGCGTACCTCGACGATTTACTCCTAAGAGCAGAGGCAGCTGCAGCTCTGGAGGAGAACGTGATAATCACGGTGTCCACGTTAAAAAAAAAAAAAAAAAAATTGGTTGGCTGATCAACCTGCAGAAGTCAGCAATGGCTCCATCCTGCCGTCTGGAATACTTGGGTCTGATTCTGGACACGGTGCAGGCAAGGGTGTTTTCACCGCCAAACAAGCTCCTGACACTACAGGCAGCAGTGCGTACCCTGCTATCACGCCGGTGGTCCTCCTTACGGTTCTCTATGCGAGTGTTGGGGCTCATGGTGTCGTCTTTCGAAGCGATACCTTAATCCCAGAGTCACACTCGGCTCCTGCAGAAGGCGATTTTGTCGCAATGGGACAAATCTCCCCTATCCCTAGACAGACTGATCAGGCTGGATCATCCGTCCCGAGGGTCCTTGTTTTGGAGGATTCGGGCTCCAGCCCTAAAAATGGGATAATGTTTTCTCTCCCTCAATTGGTCGATAGTAACAACGGATGCCAGTCTATCGGGCTGGGGAGGGGTCCTGGGTCAGTTCTCTGCCCAGGGTCGTTGGTCAGCTCAGGAAGCTTGCCTTCCCATAAATGTACTGGAATTGAGAGCGATCAGACTTTTTGTCCCGTTGGTCGGTAAGGCTGCGAGGCCTTTCTGTCCGGGTTCAGTCTGACAATTCCACGGCAGTGGCATATGTGAACCATCAGGGCGGAACAAGAAGCTCGGCAGCAGCCACGAAGGCGGCTCTGATCCTGCGATGGGCAGAGCTTCACGTGCCAGCACTCTCCGCAATCTACATTCCAGGTGTGGAAAACTGGCAGGCGGACTTTCTCAGCCGCCGGACTCTGGATCAGGGGGAATAGTCCCTACATCCAGAAGTGTTCCGCCAGATTTGCCTCAAGTGGGGCACGCCGGAGGTGGACCTCATGGCCTCCAGATTCAATCACAAGGTACAGACCTTTGTGTGCAGATCAAGAGATCCGTTGGCGGTCGCCACGGATGCACTGGTGGCACCCTGGGGTCGGTATCGGCTACTGTATGTCTTTCCTCCTCTGAAGATTCTGCCGTGGGTTCTGCGCAGGATAGAAGCAGAGGGAATCCCGACAATCCTGGTAGCTCCAGATTGGCCTTGGCGTCCTTGGTACGCCGATGTGGTACGGATGGTGGCAGATGTCCCGTGGCGTCTTCCACTTCGCGAAGACCTACTGTCTCAGGGACCCATCTTGCACCCTGCTTTACCCTCGCTGCCTTTGACGGCTTGGCTATTGAGTCCCAGGTGTTGAGGGATAGGGGTGTCTCTGACTCCGTGATCCCTACTATGATTGAAGCACGCAAGTGTACTTCACGTAAGATTTATTATAGTGCCTGGAAGGCCTATGTTGCCTGGTGTGAAGCGGGTGTTTGGAATCCCCGCTCTTATGCGGTGTCCAGGGTGCTGACTTTTTTGCAGCAGGGACTGGACAAGAACCTGGCATTAAGTAAGCTTAAGGGTCAGATTTCGGCCCTGACGGTCCTTTTTCAACAACCCCTGGCGTCACTCACTGATCCGTACATTTGTACAGGGGGTACGTCATGTGGCTCCTCGGATACGGTCGCCTTTGGCACCGTGGGATTTGAATCTGGTGCTTTCTGTACTTCAGAAGCCACCATATGAGAAGATCAGGGACATTCCCTTGCAACTATTGTCGCAGAAGGTGGCTTTTCTAGTGGCTGTTACATCCGCTGTCTGAGTTGGCAGCCTTATCCTGCAAGTCTCCTTACTTGGTCCTTCATAAGGACAAGACGGTTTTGCGACCTTCCCCTTCTTTCCTTCCGAAGGTGGTTTCTTCTTTTCATTTGAATGAAGATGTTGTTCTTCCCTCATTGTGCCCACACCCGTGGCATCCCAAGGAATTTGAACTACATTCTTTGGATGGCTTTTTTTGTTGGGTACAGTTGTTATAGTCTGCCCGCCCCTCTTGATTGACACAGCTTTGGGACATCCCCACTTGTCTAATGAAGGGCTGCGTCTGTCAGTGAAGGCAAGAGTAAAAGGGATTTTATTATAACTTACCGTAAAATCCTTTTCTCTGAGTTCACTGACAGACTCAGCACCCACCCCTCTGTTGAGTTTGTACGACTTGTCACGAACTGATATGCTATTGTCTAGCAGGGGGTTATATGCGAAGGTGAGGACGGCCCCCTGTGAGGGGCCAACCTATGCTTTTGTTTTATTT
Organism: Glandirana rugosa; assembly: GCA_018402905.1. Taxonomy (NCBI): domain Eukaryota; kingdom Metazoa; phylum Chordata; class Amphibia; order Anura; family Ranidae; genus Glandirana; species Glandirana rugosa. The sequence continues at coordinate 153,827 of BLSH010361173.1, read as the reverse complement.
TGCCTAGTCTACTCCTAGTGATATAAGCATAACCCCACTTGTCTAATGAAGGGCTGCGTCTGTCAGTGAACTCAGAGAAAAGGATTTTACGTTAAGTTATAATAAAATCCCTTTTTTTCTTCTGTCCTTGTAGGCTCCCTTTAAAAGTATAATCAAAGCCTGTATAGTAGATTTGTTTTAATGCCTCAGCATTTTTGGTTCTAGGTTGCTTTCTGCTGGAGCGACAAAAGTTTATGCAATTTTAACCCACGGCATTTTCTCTGGACCTGCCATTTCTCGGATCAATAATGCAGCGTTTGAGGCTGTTGTGGTTACCAACACGATACCACAGGAAGAGAAAATGAAGCACTGCTCAAAGATCCAGGTAATGACCTGTTCAATATAGATGACTTCTATTTCCCTTTGTGTTCTATTTACTGGAATGATGCAGTTCCATGCAACTGCTTTCTTCTTGGGTTTACAGTAAGATACATTGTTACATAAAAAACCCTAGTGATAGCAATGCAGGTGATTGATTTTGCAGAATTCTCTTACCCAGTTATATAGACACTGTGGATGACTCACTTCAATAAGTAATGCATATCTACTTATGCCTGTTGGTTGTGTTTTTTTTCTTTGTTTTTTGACAAAACTCGATAAAATATTTGAAACAAAAAAAATGTTTTAGCTTTAACGACTGACTTTTTAAGTTGGTGGTTTGCCAAAAGTTTTTTTTATTCAGTTTTGGTGTAAGGAGGGAATGGAACCCCTGTAAATCTTTACCCACTGGGTAGATTCACCTACTTTGTCCTGATGACAATTCTCTCTTGAGACAAATTAAAAAAAAAAAAAAAAAAAAAAACCTGATCCGTGATATAACCGTTCACCAGAGCATGAGAAGAGGAGAATTCTTCCAACGGGGACGCCTGTCCTCGTGGCAGTTGTCGATCGATCAACTTGCATTCAGCCTGCCCATACATGGTTCTAATCTTTGCTGGTTCCAAGCGGCTGGTGTCCAAGATTCGACCTGTCTGGCTGGCTTAAGAGAATTTCCCCTTATTTTTTTGAAGTTTCACTGCTTTTCTGTTTGTGTCTCTGGGACAAGTGCAGAGAAATCTCCCCATTTGGAATACAGACATCAAACATAAACAGTTGGTGATTTTATTCCTTCCTTAGTTCACCCAAAACTGAACCAACATAAGGTTTTGCTATACAGTTTGAAGTGCAATGGTCTGGCTGTAGAGAATGCATTTTTGCCGCAAGCCTGCACAATCAGACTATAAAGAGACAGTCTCTATATATGAACTTGTGTTTTGCCTATACAGGGCAAAGCCACAGGATCACTTCCATCTGAGTGAGCTTCAGTTTACTTTGGTCAGAGCTTACTAAGGACACTTTTCCCAACATGACTGTGCTGTCCTTTAGCTATTGAACAATCAGGCACACAGCACTGCATTTTAGGCAAACAGGAAAAGTGTCAGAGGTGTGAATTGAATGTGATAAACTAGATATAATTTTGCAGGCTGATTAGTGAAAGTTTTTTAGCCTCATTTAGTTTGGAATAGCTTTATCTGAGCTTGAGTCTCTGGTCACCTTATGGCCGGCCTTTTTTACCTGGCTGTTACAGAAGAGCATGGAGAAGACGGCAATTGCCAGACTTTAGGTGACCTCTGAGTTGTCACAACAGTGGCAAATTCCATGTTTTTTCTTGACCGTTTCATTTTAAAGAGACCTTTGAATCAGTCTGTAAAGAACAAAAAGGTTTCCTTTAAATACTAACTTGTGTTTATAGACTGTTCTTGCCTAAATCTTCATAACCATTTGATGCTATTCATCTTACTACCATTACTACCAATATTTCAATGAAATAGATCACATCAAAAAAACATTTCTTTTAAAGAGGCCCATCAGCTGGCACATTTTAAAAACCGCACTGTCCTAGTCTAGTGATTTTGTCCTCTGGCTTTCAAACTGAAAACCGTACAGAGGTATAAGCTAAAAGCCAGAGGATATGTCTGCAGGCTCTGTAACCCAATTTTTTTTTTTTTTTTAACAAACTCCTATCCAGAATCTCCCAGCACTGGGCCTTACATGTCTTACACCTATCCTTTAATCAAAGAATATAAAAGGATACTAAAATAGGCAGAACAGCATAGAACCCTCTGGTTTCACTCTTGGGTCAACCTCCCTTTCAGCACCTTGTGCTTATTTTGGATGTTAATTTACTGAAAACACCCCTTGGTGGATCTCTCCTTCAACAAGCAGCCTTGCAGTTCTCATGCCTTCAGGCATGCCTCAGCACCACCGGCGCTCTCCCACGAGGAACCTTTCCATATTTATTTATTTTTCTAGGAGTGGTATAGTACTGTTCCACAAACTATCTTTTCTTCTTGCAGGGGGTTCCACCTTTTCTACTTCCATCAGGGTTTATTTCTAGGTGTAAAAAAAAAAAAAATCCTCTCCTGTCCTACCCTCAGAATTTCATTAGTGGCATCCTGCCATTATCTTCAGCAAAGGATACTTTGAATTCCCTACAGGGGCCTAATTACCTCACTAATGCATGTTAGGCATTATTGCGGGCTTTTTTTCAGTTGGAAAATTCTGGGGCATTCTGTGGTCATGCCCACCATTCTGGTTCCATCACCTGGTCTACTAATTAAGTCTTTGATTCTTACCGGGTATATGTCCAATCCTTGTCACTTGTAGCTCCAGCTATGTTGCTTACAGCAGCATTGTGAGGCTGGGTTGGTTAACACTTATAAGTGAGGGCCTGTTAGTACAGTCCTGATGCCTGTTTTTGCCCCCATTCTCATTCAGTGCTTGGGAATGTCTGAAGGTGTATGAATAAAGAGGCCTGTGTCATGTACTGTGTGATTAAGATGAGGAAATTTGCCTTACCTGTAAATTCCATATCTTGGAGTACAGTACAGAACACAGGCCACCCTCTCCCTCTCTTCGGTTTCTTGTTTACTCTGCATTACTTGCTACAAAACTGAGGACTCAATTAGTGGGAAAGGATTATAGAAGGGGGTGTCAAGCATATAACAAATGGTCTGTGAATGCCAAGCCTTTGTCCCGTACTGTACTCCAAGATGTGCAATTTACAGGCAAGTCAAAATTCCTCTTATTTTTAATGTTTTGCCTACAGTCCTCCTCGTACTCAAATTATTATTAATCATTTCTTGTTTCTTAAATGATCAACATTAGGGCAGATATGTAAATGGTGGGTAGCCAGGAAAAATACTGATTACCCACAGCAAACCAGTCCGTTTCAAGAAAACTAATATGTTGTTTTTTTTTGTTTTTGCTTTCTTTACATAAGGTAATCGACATATCTATGATCTTGGCAGAAGCAATTAGGAGGACTCATAATGGCGAATCTGTGTCATATCTCTTCAGCCATGTCCCATTATAGACTGTTTTCTCCCTGCATGCAGCAGCCCTCTTGATTTTTTTTTTTAAAGCAAAGTTAACCAAAAGCCAGATAATAAAAATGCCTGTTAGCAATTTCAGATACTGTGCCCTTTTCTCCTATCCTTGGAAGAGGGCAGCTTAGTGAAGATTTTTTTTTGAATGCTTTCTGTTGATGGCAGTTCTGAAAGCAACTTTGGGTTCTAGCTAATCTTACCTTTTGTATTTAATAAAACCTATGTGTATGTTTTGGATACATTACAGCTGCTTTATACTTTGTAGACGATTCTAATTATAAAGTTGACGTATGTCATGTTTTATCCTAAAGAAATATAGTATAGGGATGGGAAGGGTTTGTTGGGTTCGGAGGGTTTCGGAAAGTGACATTTTCCATTGTAAGTTTCACAGTCTTGTTTGACCACCGTCAGTGGTTATTTAGTAGAACACGTTCATATGTCGACATTACATAGGTTTTGTATGTGTATCCAAAATAATTTATGTTTTCCATTCTAATCGATCTTGGGTTTCAACGAAAGTCTTGACGGTAGTTGTCTTTCGTAAGTTTTTTTTTAGAAGTGATTCGACGGGAGAAGGTTCCTATCCTCTTTTCCCGTGTCATAGACTTTAACGATTGTCCGTAAAAATAATAGACCGAAAACCAATTGAAACGAAATTTTTTTTTTTAGTCTACACATAT
>BLSH010361173.1:102105-114657 GCA_018402905.1 Glandirana rugosa | reverse complement strand
ATGATACAAAGGTGTGTAGTAGGGTTGATATCCCTGGAGGGGTCTGTAACATGGAACATGATTTGGCATTGCTGGAAGATTGGTCAAAGCAGTGGAGACTGCAGTTCAATATTTCTAAATGTAAAATAATGCATCTAGGGAAAAATAATCCGCTTAGAGAGTACAGCATTGGGGGCACAGTGTTAGGCAGCACTACAGAAGAAAAAGATTTGGGGGTGCTTATTTCAGATGATTGCAAAATGAGCAAACAGTGTAACCAGGCAGTGGGAAAAGCAAATAGAATTCTGGGATGTATCAGCAGAGGGATCACCAGCAGGAGGAAGGAGATTCTGATTCCTCTATATAGATCTTTAGTGAGACCTCACTTAGAATACTGTGTCCAGTTCTGGAGACCTCACTTACAAAAAGATATTGATAAAATAGAACGAGTTCAGAGACGGGTAACAAAAATGGTGAAAGGTCTGGGGGCTAAAACATATCAAGAGCGACTTCAGGAACTTAATATGTACAGTCTGAAGGAAAGAAGGGAGAGGGGAGACATGATTGAAACCTTTAAATACCTCAAGGGGGTGAATAAGGTTCAGGAGGACAGTCTTTTCAATATGAAACCAAAATCAAGAACACGGGGACACGACCTCAAACTAACTGGGGGGGAAGTTCAAAACTAATCTTAGAAAGTATTATTTTACTGAAAGGGTGGTTGATGATTGGAATAAACTACCAACAGAGGTTGTGAGACAGTCAACAGTAAATGGCTTCAAACATGCTTGGGATAAACATAAATCCATAGTCAGACAACAAGGTTAATGTAAAAAAAAAAAATAAAAAAAATAAAAAGGGGCAGACTCGATGGACTACTCAGTCTTTTTCTGCCGTCACTTTTCTATGCTTCTATGTTTCTAACATAGGGGCTATTGGAGCTGCGGCTCCAGGCCCCTTCCTTAAGCTAGGCCTACCCCAATGGTGTGAGTGAGTCACTAATATTGCTCAACCCTGCTCTGTATACAGTGTACACATGATTGATATGTAAATTGTGGCAGCCTATCTAATTTGTTTTAACAAAAAACTATTTGCATTTTCATTTTATTTATTTTCATAAAAAGGCCCACCAAAATCCTCAGCAAGGTGTAATGCTATATACAGAGCTGTATACCCCCTTTTATGTCCCATGCCTGCCCCCTTTTTTTAAAGTGTCAGCTGCAGTTTTATCTGACTGCAACGCTGTTGTTCCCCATTTTTTATTTTTTTTTTATAGTTTTTACATTTCTGTCAGCAGCAGTCCTTAATTTAACCACTTCAGCCCCGGAAGGATTTCCCAGTTTAGGACCAGAGCACTTTTTGCGATTTGGCACTGCATTGCTTTAACTGACAATTGCGCGGTCGTGCGACGTTGTACCCAAAGGAATTTTTTTTCCCCCCACAAATAGAGCTTTCTTTTGGTGGTATTTGATCACCTCTGCGTCACTTCTGATATCCGCTATTAACAAAAAAAGAGCGACAATTTTGCAATTAAAAAAAACAATATTTCTGACTTTTTGCTAAAATACAAATCCAAATAAAAAAATATAAAAAAAAAACATTTTTTTTATTGGTTTTGGCCAATTTATATTCTTCCTCATATTTTTGGTGTAAAAAAATCGCAATCAGCGTTTGATTGGTTTGCGCAAAAGTTGCCACGTTTACGAATGATGAGAATTAATTTATGGGGTTTTTATTTATTTATTTTACTAGTAATGGCGATTTTTAGCGCTACTGCGATATTGCGGCGGACATGTCAGACCATTTTGACACTTTTTTGCCACCATTGGCATTTATACAGGGATCAGTGCTATGAAAATGCATTGATTACTGTATAAATGCCATTGACAGTGAAGGGGTTAACCTGGAGGGGGCGCTCTAAGGGTTAACTGGGTTCCCTCAGTGTTTTCTAACTGCATAGGAGCTGGGCTGGCATGGGGAGGGAGGTCATCACGGCTCCCATATACAGGGAGCCTGTGATCACAGCCCTTCCCCCTCTGTCAGAACAGAGATCCATGTTTACATACAGACTTCCGTTCTCTCACTGCGGGGGAGCCATTGCGGGTAGCTGGTGGAGATCGAGTCCGCCCTACCCACTCCCTGGCTCCCCCGGAACGCAGTGACGGAGGCGCACTCACAATATTCGTTCTCGCAGATGCCGTCAGGTGACGGTGTTTCGCGATAACGAACCATGTTGTCGCCGTCAAGCCGCAGCAGGTGGCCGGCAACTGGTTAAAGTGCGCCAAACACTACTTCTCATTAAATAAAGTGCATCCAACTACACATTTCCCAGTATCTATTACATTTGCATAATATGCCCCCCCCCCCCAATCATGTCTGGAAGGCAAACAAGGAGAGGCAGACATTCCCATGCCCCTATGAGGGGCCAGCAGCGTCCGTGTCCACAGGCAAAGGTGAACTTGGTCCATCCTCAGGCAGGGCAAGTTTTTCTCTGTTTAGTGATGTTGCCCATGCTATCCAGACACAGCATGCAGAGGAAGTGGTGGACTGGCTTACTAAACCATCTTAATCCTCCTCATCCTTTATCACCCAAACTGACACTAGTGCGCAGTCCACCGCAGCTGCCAGAGTGGCTTATTTTGCCTCCTTGTCCACAGCTACTTCTGTCATAGCCGCCATCATGCATAGAGGAATCAGCTGAATTATTTAAAAACAGCGTCAGCCATGTGCATTTTGACGATGCACAGGCATTACTTGATTCTGATGTTGGTTCCGAGGTAGAGAAAGGGAGTAACAACACATGTGCAGCTGATCACACTGTTGCAATTTGCAATCTCTGCCACAAGCAGATCAAGCGTGGCAAAAACACAGCCATTTGGGTACCACATGCTTGCAAAGGCATTTAACCTCCCACCACTCAGCCCCTTTGGCAGGAGCACCTGAAACCACACAAAAGGGACACCATTTTTCTCCTCCTCACCTTTCATGTCTACCCCCGCTATATCTCACGACCTCAATTCCAGCTTGTCCAAATTTCTGGCTTTACAACTCCTGCCTTTCCATCTGGTGGATTCTGCTCCCTTCCGTGAATTTGTTGAATATGTTGTACCACAATGGAAAGTTCCCAGTTGTTGTTTTTCTGCACATAAGGCCATTCCAGCTCTGTACCATCATGTGGAAAGCAATGTTTTGGCATCTTTGGGCAAGGTAGTCAGCAGCAAGGTCCACCTTACAGCTAACATGTGGTGCAGTAAGCATGGTCAGGGACGATATATTTCTTTTACAGCTTTACCGCTACAGCCTAGCCAATCCAAGTCGCTGCTGCTCATGCCGGGTGAACAGAAATCATCCCTAAACCCTGGGGAACCTCAGTCAGCAGAGATCACACCTCATTTTCTCTGCCATCATACCTCCTCACCGGCACTAAGATGGCGCCGCCACAAGTCAGGCAGTCTGGAGCGCCGGCGCTCTCAAAGAAATTGGCACTATCCACAGGGTCAGGTGAGCCTGTCTGAGTCCTCCCGCCTGCCATCTCTCATACCCATGCCAGAGTTCCCTCGGGCAGACTCCCCCACTGACTCTGTCAGCTCCCGGGCTTCTGGGCTGCAGCATGGAGGAGATATCAGGGACATTCTAGCTGATCTTCCCACGCACCAGGACATACAGGCTATGGCTGCATCCATAGTCTATGACCTATCTAAGGAGCTGCACAATATAAAACAGGTTGATGGGGTGGAGGACCGGGTTGTGACCATAGAGAATGCTAAAACTACTGTAGATGCCAGGTTAAATGCCCTGGAAGCCTCCCAGGCTGCTTACAGGCAGCACCTCATAGACATACAACTGAAAATTGATGACGGAGAAAACCAGAACAGGAGGAATAATTTATGCCTACGGGGTATTCCAGAGGCAACTATGGGGAGAGACCTGCAAGCAACGGTGACGCCCATCTTGAATCAGCTCCTAGACAAGGCACCTACTGCGGACCTAGAGTTAGACCGGGTCCATAGAGTGCAGGGCCCCCGACCCACACCCTCGGGTACATCAGTCAACCCACCACCCAGAGATGTCCTGTGCAGGGTACATTTTTATGGCATCAAGGAGGAGATCCTCCGCCGGGCATGGGCACACGGCCCCGTTGACTTTGACAGTGCTATGGTTAGGGTGTACCCTGATGTCTCCCATCAGACCCGTATGATGAGGGGAATGGTGCATCCCCTGTTGGAGGCTATCAGAGAAGTTGGGGCCACGTACCCCTGGGGCCACCCCTTCCACCTTATAATTCAAAAACAAGGCTCCTCATTCTATCTCTGGTCTCCTGACCAGCTCCTGCAGGTGTACCAATTTTTGGACAGACCCGCTATCCATGTATCTGACTAGCTGAGCCTCTCCTTCGGGTGGATTCAGCGAGCCCGCCTGTCCCACAGCCGCAAAAGATCCATAGAGTGCGGTCCCATCCTTTGAGTACTGAATCACCCAGGCGAACCCCGGTCACCTCGGAAGACTAACGCGTGGCGAGTATTCTCCTCTGTCTTGCTCACCAGGATGTGGGCTACATTGCTACTGCCTGCTTTTGACACTACAACCTGTTGCCAGATGTTGTTTACTACTTCGGCTCCACCTGTTCTTAGTGGATCCCACTGCTCATTGCTCTCTGCTAAAAGCTGATTCTCTTCTTTATAACTGACTAGGCTAGATTCTTTTCTCCACCTCCCCTCTGTCACTGGAACTACTAGATTGTCAGGAACTGTTGCTTGGGGGCCTCCCATACATCAGAACAGACTTGGACAGGATTTCCTATTCAGCCTGTGGGGCCTTTGAGGGTACTGGCTGCAACCATGATACTTTAGCTGGACACCATAACTTGGGGAATGACTTCTCCCTCTATGACTGTGCTGTCGTTGCACCCTTGGCTACAGGGCTGTCTGCTACTGCCACAGCTGCCCTGTCTGATTAGCAGACTTGTTGGGACCACAGGATCCATTATCTGGAAGTATGGAGTGCATCATGGTGGTCCTGGGTAGTGAGCCCTGTGCAGACTGTGTGGCTTGGCGGGGGACTGATCGCATTCATGATTCCTTATTTTGCATACTTATGTCATAATCCCCCTCCCCCTTTTCTGTTTTAGGTTCATGGTTATATTCCTGGTTTCTACCTGTTGGTGCGCTCCCCAGCCCAGGGATTGGCCACCTCCTCATTTTTTTCACTGATAGAGGTCCCCTTGTGGAGCCCTCAGGGGCCACTGAATGTTCCCGCACTGATTCCCCAGGGGCAGGGGCCATGGGTTTGTGTAGTACTTGTTGATGGGCGGGAGCGATCAGTGGGGAATGTTGGGTCAAAGCTTAACATAGTTCTCTCTTAATATTTATTTTTTGCCCATGTGTTCAATGCATTGATCTGAATACCCATCTTTAAAGATTATATATGTGCAATGATGGCTTTATAGTCCAGCTGTGCTCACAACTTTTTACTCTGATGCAGCTCCCTGTTTTGTGTATCTCTGTTGTCTGTCTCCTAATCTAACCACCTCCCAAATTAGGGCTTTCTCCCAGTGGAGTGACTGACACTCTGTGAGGAGATTTGGGTACATTTACCTTTAGCATACCTGCTGTCTTTTTCTTACTTTTCCTCCCCCACACTCCTCTCATCTTTCTGTGATCCCCCCTTTATATATCCCCTACCTTACTCCTTGACCTCCCTTCTCTCCTCCCCTCCCTTTTTCTTTTTTCTCTCTTCCTTTTTTTTCTCTACCCTCCCAGTCATCGCCCTCCCTGAATTTTAACCTTTGTGAAGGTGTCATCATGGCGGTGGGCACTGTTAAATTTACCTCCTACAATGTGAGAGGTCTGGGCACTCCGGAAAAACGTTCCAGACTCCTGACAGACCTTAAAAAAAGCAAGTGATTTTTCTTCAAGAAACACACTTGACCATGTCCCTCATCTATTTAACAGAGTGTTCCCTACTGTATACCATAGTCCTTCTCCAATTTCAAAATCAAAGGGGGTAAGCATACTGCTGGCAAGTACAGTACCTTGGTCACTTTCCGCCATTCAGCAAGACCCAATGGAGTGCTTCCTCTTTGTGAAGGGGAAAATTGGTGATGTCATGGTTACCCTAGCCAACATGCATTTCCCCAATGTGGACCCTACGCAGCCTAATACCTGCCCTCCTGGAGTTTCAGGAGGGTACCCTCATTTTCGGGGGTGACTTGAACTTTGCCATGGATCCAGCCCTGGATGTCTCGCATCTCTCATTCTCTACTCAAACGGCTTAAAATGGAACTTCACTTCCTACATCTAATTGATCCGTGGCATATCTTGTATCCGCGTGAAAGGGACTACTCCTTTTATTCTTCGGTCCACCAAACCTACTCCCGCTTAGACTATATCATGATCCCACACAGAGAACTACCGAGGGTCCAGTTGGCACACATTGGTGACATACTTACAGTATTTTACAAAAGTGAGTACACCCCTCACATTTTTGCAAATATTTTATTATATCTTTTCATGTGACAACACTGAAGAAATGACACTTTGCTACAATGTAAAGTAATGAGTGTACAGCTTGTATAACAGTGTAAATTCGCTGTCCCCTTAAAATAACTCAACACACAGCCATTAATGTCTAAACCGCTGCACACTAATGTTAGTACATCCCTAAATGAAAATGTCCAAATTGGGCCCATTATCCATTTTCCCTCCTTGGTGTCATGTGACTCGTTAGTGTTGCAAGGTCTCAGGGTGAATGGGGAGCAGGTGTGCTAAATTTTTTATTGCTCTCACTCTCTTATACTGGTCACTGGAAGTTCAACATGGCACCTCATGGCAAATAACTCTCTGAGGATCTGAAAAAAAGAATTGTTGCTTTACATAAAGATGACCTAGGCTGTAAGACGATTGCCAAGACCCTGGAACTGAGCTGCAGTACAGCGGTTCAACAGGACAGGCTCCACTCAGAACAGGCCTTGCCATGGTTGACCAAAGTAGTTGACTGCATGTGCCCAGTGTCATATCCAGAGGTTGCCTTTGGGAAATAAATGTATGAGTGCTGCCAGCATTGCTGTAGAGGTTGAAGGGGTGGGTCAGCCTGTCTGTGCTCAATCCATACGCTGCACACTGCATCAAATTGGTCTGCATGGCTGTCACCCCAGAAGGAAGCCTCTTCTAAAGATGATGCAAAAAAGCCTGCAAACAGTTTGCTGAAGACAAGCAGACTAAAGACATGGATTACTGGAACCATGTCCCTTGGTCTGATGAGAACAAGATAAACGTATTTGGTTCAGATGGTGTCAAGCGTGTGTGGCGGCAACCAGGTGAGGAGTACAAAGACAAGTGTGTCTTGCCTACAGTCAAGCATGGTGATTGGAGTGTCATGGTCTGGGGCTGCATGAGTGCTGCCGGCACTGGGAAGTTAAAGTTCATTGAGGCAACCATGAATGGCAGCATGTACTGTGACATACTGAAGCAGAGCATGATCCCCTCCCTTTGGAGACTGGCCACAGGGCAGTATTACAACATAACGACCCCAAACACACCTCCAAGATGACTGCTGCCTTGCTAAAGAAGCTGATTGTAAAGGTGATGGACTGGCCAGGCATGTCTCCAGACCTAAACCCTATTGAGCATGTGTGGGGCATCCTCAAATGGAAGGTGGAGGAGCGCAAGGTCTCAAACATCCACCATCTCCGTAATGTCGTTGTTGAAGAGGGCTCTTGGCAACCTGTGAAGCTCTGGTGAACTCCATGCACAAGAGGGTTAAGGCAGTGCTGCAAAATACTAGTGGCCACACAGAATATTGACACTTTGGGCCCAATTTGGACAGTTTCACTTAGGGGTGTACTCACTTTTGTTGCCAGCGGTTTAGACATTGTCTGTGTGTTGAATTATTTTGAGGGGACAGCAAATTTACACTGTTATACAAGCTGTACACTCCACTCCACTCCTACTTTACATTGTAGCAAAGTGTAATTTCTTCAGTGTTGTCACATGAAAAGATATAATAAAATATTTACATAAATGTAATGGGTGTACTCACTTTTGTGAGATACTGTATGTCAGACCATGCCCCCATACACCTCAGCATCCAAATAGGCCCCTCAAACCAGAGTCCCCCCTCCTGACGTCTCAATGAGGCACTTTTCCAATCTCCTGAAGTCCGCCACTTACTAACCAATGCTCCCACCGAGTACTTTGAGTTGAACGAGGGCTCTGTGGACAATCCACTCGTGGTCTGGGAGGCTCATAAGCTGGTGATTAGAGGATCCCTGATCAAGATTGGCACTCGCTTGAAGAAGGAGAGGTCTGAACAAGTAGACACCTTACTCTCTCGCCTATGTCATCTTGAAAGTGTCAATAAAGCCAGCGTCCTTAAGACCCGAGAAGAACTCCATTTTCTTCTGTTCCATAAAACGAAACAGAAGCTGGCCTGGTCACGGCGGACTAGGTTCGAGTTTTCAAATAAACCGGGCGCCCTCCTTGCGAGAGCTCTCCGGGGCCCACGCACCCGGACCTTTATCCCACATATCACTTCATCTTCGGGACAGGGACTCTCTAGGTTGGATGCCATGGCGGCAGAACTTTACTCCTTTTTTCATGGCCTCTATAACCTGGACCCAACTCCCTCCCCGGAAGCTTCTTCAGATCTCACAGCTAGGATTCGCTCATATATCGAGGCCTCTGGCATGCCTTCCCTATCCTCTTTGGTGCTTCAGGAACTGGAAGCTTCCATTGCTGGGGAGGAGCTGGGAGTGGCACTGGCTCAGGCCAAATCTAAAAGGCACCAGGACCAGATGGTTTGACAGCCGCATATTACAGGACGTTTTCTGCCATGCTTATACCTTGTTTAGCGGCCACTCTCAACTATCTGGAGGGGGGAAGGGAGATGCCAGCGGATGCTCTGAGCGTTTATTGCCCTGATACCCAAGGAGGGTAAGGACCCAGCGCAGTGTGGCAGCTATCGCCCCATTGCACTATTAAATACAGACTTAAAACTCTTCGCGCGGATCCTAGCTAACAGATTACTGCCCCATATCCCGAGCCTCATTTATAAGGACCAAGCAGGGTTTTTATATTGACTTTGGAACCCTTCCTCTTATGGTCCGGGCTGATCCCAACATTTCTGGCTTTAGAAAACCTTTTCCCGGAAACCACAAGATGGCGGCGTTCACCGTTGACTTGATCTTCTTCATCACGAATCCCCTTACCTCCCTACCGAACCTCCTACAAGCCCTGAAGACATATGAAACCCTATCCCATTTTAAAATCAACTTTGGCAAACCATCAGTTTTGGTAAACCCCGGGGTGATTCAGAGTATCCAGCCCTCTTTCCCCTTTCACTGGGCCTCTAGAGCAATAAAGTACAACGGGAGGAAGGGGGGACACGGACCATATATCAGCATAATCAACTGATTAGGTCTATATGGAGCTCCGATTCATTCAGTGCAGGATTGAGCTCACCTGTCCAGACCAAAACTGGTAAATTACACAAAGGGAGAGGAAAGTGATCCTCAAAAGAGGTCCATACCTCAAGGGTAAGAGGTGGGAGACCGACAATACTCCAAAATATAAACTTTATTGAAAATAATGAAAAAACATCACTATAAAATACATTCACTGTCAGGTAAGCTATGTACATTTAAAAAAACAACATTGTCTTGCACTTGCAACTGAATGCTGTGTGCCTGACATTAGGATGTCCAGTTCCACTGTATACCTTGTGTCATAAAGTAACATCAACGGACAGGTACAAACAATATGGCAACGTCAAAAAATGAAAGTCTCTAACATGCTACTGGGTCTCTAAGGTTCTCAACCCAGATAGAGCAGATGATGTTGATGGTTGCATAGAGTTGTCCGATATCTTCACGTATGGTATCAGGCAGTGAAAGCTCTTGTGTTTGCAGGATGGCAAGCTTGCGATCGTGTGTGTGTGTGGCAAAAGCCACAAATTCAGGCACAGGCTGGGTATGTGAAGCACTGAGAGTCTAGATCCAGTATATGGAATATAATCTGCACAATCAACCTGTGGGGTGGCACAAAAGACTGTGTACTGTGTGATGAATTCCCTAATGGCATGAAATGACAACTTTGGCAAATCTCAGAGGAGACCAGGGGAACCCACGGGGCACCAGCAACTGAATGCTGTGTGCCTGACGTTAGGACATCCAGGTCCACTGTATACCTTGTCATAATATGACATCAACGGTAAGGTACAGACAGTAAAGGCAAAGTCAAAAAACTGGGTCTCTAAGGTTCTCAACCCAGATAGAGCAGATAATGTTGATGGGTGCATAAAGTTGTCAGATATCTTCACATATGGTATCAGGTAGTGAATAGAGTTGAGCGAACCCGAACTAGTAAAGTTCAGGTTCGTACCGGACTTTAGGGTGTCCGTGTCCCGAACCCGGACATTTGAGAAAAAGTCCGGGTTTCGAGTATTTTTTCGCGCCTGTTGAATAGCTGCAGGGCAGCCAATCAACAAGCATTTCACTCATTTGCCCTTAGAAGCCATCACAGCTATGCCTACTAATGGCATGGCTGTGATTGGCCAGTGCATCATGTGACCCAGCCTCTATATAAGCTGGAGTCAGGTAGTGCTATATAAAAAAACAAGTAAAATCTGCGCTAAACAAAAAAAATGATGTAAAGAAAAATATATAGCAGCTATCCACTGAGATATATAGATAAAATACCCCAAACACAAATATAGTAAAAATAAGTAGCAGCACTTATCAAAATGATTAATTGAAATTAATACAAATTTAGTGTATGCAGGCGACACATATAAATCTGTATATGTTGATTGACAACCGATGATCCTAAATAAACGTAGATGTCAAATTAATGCATATTCCTGAATGATTCATAAATGTCTCTCATCAAGGAAAAGATAGAACCCCCAATGTGGAAAGTCCACACAAAAATATCCAAGTGTGAGTGAAGATCCACCACCTCTGATTAAAAGGGCTGCTTACCAGAACGACATGGCTTCTAACTTAATGGAATAGCCAAAGAGCGCCTGCAGGGATTCACATGAGGTCGGGTGTTCATACTTCCACCCTCACTTGCCGTAATGTGTATAAGAGCGCAGCGCGAGTCTGGTGGTTACACCCTAGACGACGTCATTGGTATCACGAAACCGGTCTGCGTCACACCGAGACGTGCGACCCTGCGCTCCTACAGCTCTTTCCTGGCTACGATCATTGCATATGAGTTTTTATGCTTTCTACAAAATGTGAGTGCTATATACTGTGTTGATGTTTACACATTAAACTAGTTAAACTGGATTACGCTATGGTTGTGCCTATTGTTATATCTTTGAGGATCGCTGGAATGTTTTTCCTTGCTGTACTGAAGATCGTGCGAAAGTGACATCCAGGCTCTATAGGGAGTCATTACATCCCTGCAGGCGCTCTTTGGCTATTCCATTAAGTTGGAAGCCATATCATTCTGGTAAGCAGCCCTTTTAATCAGAGGTGGTGGATCTTCACTCACACTTGGATATTTTTGTGTGGACTTTCCCGTCTTTCCACATTGGGGCTTCTATCTTTTCCTTGATGAGAGACATTTATGAATCTTTCAGGAATATGCATTAATTTGACATCTACGTTTATTTAGGATCACCGGTTGTCAATCAACATATACAGATTTATATGTGTCGCCTGTATACACTAAATTTGTATTAATTTCAATTAATCATTTTGATAAGCGCTGCTACTTATTTTTACTATAAAGTCACATAGTGCTGCATGTCACATCATCTCATACTAGTGTAGGGAGAGGATGCTGCTGCTGTGAGGGACAGATTAGCTTTAGAAAATCATCTCATACTAGTGTAGGGAGAGGATGCTGCTGCTGCTGCTGTGAGGGACAGATTAAAAACTGTGATTTATTGGTGGGTGGGTGCTAGAGGAGATTTTTGTTTGCTAGAGTACATTTTGTTTGCTAAGCAAAGTGCCTCATATAAAACCTAAGCAATTTTTCTGTTTGTTAGGTGGGCGTTTGCAGCCATTTTTGCAACTGCTTGTGTGTCAGGGACACTACTTTAATCGGGTTCTGTTAGTAAAGTTGGCAACATTTTGACATATTTAAATACTGCTTTTACATTGCAGTTAGACAAATTAAATTTTTTTTTTTTGTGCAAAATATTACATTTGCGGCCAGCGGGGCATTTCTTGCACAAAAATAAAAAGTGCGTCTACATTGCTGGTTTAAAAAAAAAATTCTAAATACATTTGCGGCCAGCAGTGCATTTCTTGCACAAAAATAAAAAGTGAGTTCATATTGCTGGTTTAAAAAAACAAAAATATTCTAAATACATTTGCGGCCAGCGGTGCATTTCTGGCACAAAAATAAAAAGTGCGTCTACATTGCTGGTTTAAAAAAAAAATTCTAAATACATTTGCGGCCAGCAGTGCATTTCTTGCACAAAAATAAAAAGTGAGTCCACATTGCTGGTTTAAAAAAAAAAAAAAATATTCTAAATACATTTGCGGCCAGCGGTGCATTTCTTGCACAAAAATATAAAAAGTGCGTCTACATTGCTGGTTTAAAAAAAAAAAAAAAAAAAAAA
>BLSH010361173.1:78334-92162 GCA_018402905.1 Glandirana rugosa | reverse complement strand
TACACAAAGGAAAAAGGGGGGGGGGGGGGAATATAGTAACAAGGCTGTAATATTAACAACACGTCACAGAATGTACCGTTGTGGCTAACAAAGGCCAGTGTCAGAAATAGACTTCAATTAACCAAAATGATTCACCAGGACCAGAAGGCTTACATTCGAGTGTTCTTAACCAATTGCCGACTGCCCACTGTGGATTGATGGCGGCAACTTGGCTCGATATTGCAAACCGCCATCACCTTATGGCGGCTGTGAGAGCAAGGATCGTGGGCACGTGCGCGCCACCAGAACAGCGCTCGTGCGTTCACTGTGTAGAGGGGGAGCCAGGGAGCGGGTAGGGTGTACTCTGTGTCCACCCTACCTGCGATTGCTCTCCCGCAGTGACAGAACGGGGATCCGTGAATGTAAACAATGGATCCCCGTTCTGACAGGGGAGAAGGAGTGTGTCAGGGATCCAGACGAGCGTTTCAATCGCGCACGCGCGCACAGACTCAACCGAAGGTTCCCACGACCGTTCGGCGACGTGTACGCATGCGCAGGGATGTTGTCAGGGCACCAATAGCAGGAGGACTGTAGGACCCAGCATCTCTGTCAGCACATCACATGGGCATTTATAAGGAAGTCAGACTTTGGCTGAAGTGCTGCCTAATCTGCAGCTTGTCAGTACCTGTACCTGCTTGCCCATTATCTGCTACCTGATCCGTTACCTGATTGACTCGGCTTGTTTGGACCACTCTGCCTTCTCCTACCCTGACCCGGCTTGTTTTGGACCCTGCTTACTTCTGCCTGCCTGATACCCGTTGCCGAACCCAGCTTGCCCTCTGACCATTCTTTCCCTACCGATTCTGCTGCTCTATTCATCTGTATTTGACCCGGCTTGTCTGATGTTTCTCCTGCCTGCCCTGCATCCAGCTGTCCACTGTCTAGTGCTGTGCATCCAGCTCCAGTGATCACTAATCTACTGTGGCTGTCCAGTCTCCAGCTGTCTGCCTGCATCCAGCTCCGGTGATCACTTATCTACTGCTGCTGTTCCAGTTCCGGCTGTCTGCTGTCTAGTGCTTCCAGCCCCGCTTCCAGTATCCAATCTTCAGCTGCTTGCCAGAGGCACTCCTACCTCACTGTACTCACAAGACGACTGTCCCCATTCCAGTGGGCTCTGAGTCAGGGCTGTATGAGAGGTCTCCTTCTACCAGAGACAGGCTCTACTCTCTGGTACGTGGTTCATTACAGAGTGTGATTGTATGCTCCCTGTATATGGGAGCAGCGATTACTCTCCTCCCCAGTCAGCCCAGCCCCCACACAGTTAGTAACACATCCCAGGGAACACAGTTAACCCTTTGATTGCCCCATATTGTTAACCTCTTCCCTGCCAGTGACATTTACACAGTAATCAGTGCATTTTCATAGCACTGATGGCTGTATAAATGTCAATGGTCCCAAAAAAGTGTCCAAAGTGTCCGACATGTCCGTTGCAATGTCGCAGTCCCGCTAAAAATCGCAGATCACTGCCATTACTAGTAAAAAATAAAAAAAATAAAAACCCCATAAATTAATTCTCATCGGCAACTTTTGCACAAACCAATCAATATATGCCGATTTGAGATTTTTTAAGATCAAAAATATGAGGAAGAATATATATCGGCCTAAACTGATGAATACATTTGTTTTTTATATATTTTTTTGGATATGTAAGAAATGTTTGTTTTTTTTTTCAAAATTGTCGCTCTATTTTTGTTTATAGGGCAAAAAATAAAAACCACTGAGATGATCAAATACCACTAAAAGAAAGCTCTATTTGTGGGAAAAAAGGACATCAATTTAGTTTGGGTACAAGGTCGCACGACCACGCAATTGTCAGTTAAAATGACTCAGTGCCGAAAAGCAAAAAGTGCTCTGGTTATTAAGGGGGAGATCCTTTCAGGGCTGAAGTGGTTAAAGAACCTTAAGGTGATAGCTAGACTATTGTTCCTAATTTTTATGGACAGTTTACTTGCTGGAATGGTACCAGCTGATTGGAGGAAAGCCAACGTGGTAACAATATTTAAAAAAGGGCCAAGATATATCCCAGGAAACTACAGGCCAGTCAGTCTGACATCAATAGTTTGCAAGCTATTGGAGGGGAAGATGAGGAATTATATCCAAGAATTTGCTGATGAAAACAGTATCAGTGGTAGTAATCAGCATGAATGCTGAAGGATCGTTCTTGCCAGACCAATCTATTATCATTCTGTGAAGAAGTGAGCTGCCATCTAGAGAAGGGAAGGCCTGTGGACGTGGTATATATGGATTTTGCATTTAATTTACAAACTGAGGTCAGTTGGCATGGACCATAGGGTATGTACTTAGATCGAGATCTGGCTACAGGGGCGGGTCCAAAAGGTGGTGATAAACAGTGAGTACCCAGAATGGTCCATTGGGGTAAATGGGTCCCCCAAGGTTCTGTCCTGGGGCCAATTCTGTTTAATTTATCTATAAATGATACAGAGAATGGGACAAACAGCTCAATCTCAATGATCCAAAGCTAATCAGGGCAATAACTAACACAGCAAGATGTGGAAACCTTACAAGAATACCTAAATAAAATAACAGGTTGGGCAACTACATGGCAAATGAGGTTTAATGTTAAAAAATGCAAACTAGTGCATTTGGGCGCTAAAAATACGACTGCAAGTTACTCGCTAGGGGAGTATCTCTGGGGAGGGAATCCAGGATGAAAAATGATCTGAGGGTCCTAGTAGATGACAGGCTTAGCAATAGCAGGAAATGCCAAGCTGCTGCAAGCAAAGCCAACAGAATATTAGCATGCATCAAAAAGGAGATTTACTCCAGAGAGAGATAAAACGATAATTCTCCCACTCTATAAGACTCTGGTCCAGCCGCATCTTGAGTATGCCATCCAGTTACATAGAAACATAGAAAAGTGACGGCAGAAAAAGACTGAGTAGTCCATCGAGTCTGCCCCTTTTATTTATTTATTTATAATTTTTTTTTTTTTACATTAACCTTGTTGTCTGACTATAGATTTATGTTTATCCCAAGCATGTTTGAAGCCATTTTCTGTTGACTGTCTCACAACCTCTGTTGGTAGTTTATTCCAATCATCAACCACCCTTTCAGTAAAATAATACTTTCTAAGATTAGTTTTGAACTTCCCCCCAGTTAGTTTGAGGTCATGTCCCCCGTGTTCTTGATTTTGGTTTCATATTGAAAAGACTGCCCTCCTGAACCTTATTCACCCCCTTGATGTATTTAAAGGTTTCAATCATGTCTCCCCTCTCCCTTCTTTCCTCCAGACTGTACATATTAAGTTCCTGAAGTTGCTCTTGATATGTTTTATCCCCCAGACCTTTCACCATTTTGTTACCCGTCTCTGAACTCGTTCTATCTTATCAATATCTTTTTGTAAGTGAGGTCTCCAGAACTGGACACAGTATTCTAAGTGAGGTCTCACTAAAGATCTATATAGAGGAATCAGAACCTCCTTCCTCCTGCTGGTGGTTCCTCTACTGATACATCCCAGAATTCTATTTGCTTTTCCCACTGCCTGGTCATACTGTTTACTCATTTTGCAATCATCTGAAATAAGCACCCCCAAATCTTTTTCTTCTGTAGTGCTGGCTAACACTGTACCCCCAATGTTGTACTCTCTAAGGGGTTTCTTTTTCCCTAGATGCATTATTTTACATTTAGAAATATTGAACTGCAGTCTCCACTGCTTTGACCAATCTTCCAGCAATGCCAAATCACGTTCCATGTTACAGACACCTCCAGGGATATCAACCCTATTACACACCTTTGTATCATCAGCAAAGAGACATACCTTGCCCAACAAACCTTTAGTTATATCACTTACATAAAGGTTAAATAGAACAGGACCCAGTACAGAGCCTTGTGGTACCCCACTAGTGACTGGTCTCTGTTCTGAGTGAACCCCATTTACAACCACACTCTGGGATCTATCCTTTAACCAACTGCATATCCACTGAACCACCCAAGGGTTAAGTCCTAGCTTGTACAACTTTTGTATCAGATCATTATGTGGAACTCTATCAAATGCCTTGCTGAAATCAAGAAACGCTATGTCCACAGCATCACCCTGGTCCAAAACACTGGTAATATAGTCAAAGAATTCAATCAGATTTGTCTGGCATGATCTGCCCTCAGTAAAGCCATGTTACTTTGGGTCCAGCAAGCTGTGTATTTTTAGGTGATCAATGATCCTTCTTTTGAGAAGTGATTCCATTACCTTGACTACAATTGATGTTAAACTCACTGGCCTGTAATTGCCAGCTTCTACCTTGCTGCCCATCTTGTGGATAGGTACAATATTAGCTATCCGCCAGTCATGGGGAACTTCTCCTGTTAGAAGAGATTTATTTAAAAGATTTGTTAATGGTCCAACAACTATATCGCAAAGTTCTCTTAGAACTCTGGAATGAATACCATCAGGGCCCATTGCTTTATTAAGCTTTAACCGAGCCAGTTCCTCAGCTACCTCGGTCTCCAGAAATCCTAGAAATGAACCATCATTACTAGAACCAATATGATTCCCTAACTTGTTATCATTAGTGCAGTCTGTTTCTGAGAAGACTGAACAAAAGTAATTGTTTAAATGGTTTGCTACAATGGTCTCCCTCAACAAATGTGTTGTGCCCAGTTTTCATTTTAGTGATCCCATTGTATTTTTTCCTTCTATCACTAATGTACCTAAAAAAGGTTTTATCTCCTTCCTTAATAGACTTAGCAATTTCCTCCTCTTTCTGTGCTTTTGCAGCACCGATGATGTGTTTGGCCTCCTTTTGTCTATTTTTATACTCCTCTCTGTCAGCTGCACCTCCTGTTTCCTTGAATCTTCTATATGCCATTTTTTTCCCTTTACTATCCTGGTTTGGTGAACCATATTGGTTTTTTCTTCCGTTTATTCTTACTAACTTGCCTGACATATAATCTAGTTGCCTCCAAGATGGTAGACTTTAATAGTGCCCACTGATTACTTACTCCTGTCATTTTGCTCCAACCTTTCGGTTCATTTTTTTAGAAATTTCCCCATTTCAGCAAAATTTGTCCTTTTAAAATATAAAACTTTTGTTTTTGTATATGATTTTTCAGTTCTTGTTTTAATATCAAACTAAAGACATTGGTGATCACTAGAACCCAAATTCTCCCCCACCTCAACATCAGACAGTTGATCCCCATTTGTCAGTACTAGGTCAAGAATATGATTACCTCGGGTTGGGCTTTTTACTAACTGTTTTAGAGAAACCCCATTCAGTGCTTCCATTACATCCCTGCTCCTGCTTGTAATAGCAGTTTGAGAATTCCAAGTTCTGGGCCCCAGTTCTCAAGAAGGATCTGCTGGAACTGGAAGGAGTTCAGAGAAGGGCAACAAAGCTAATAAAGGGACCGGAAGATGTCAGTAATGAGGAAAGACTACAAGCATTAAATGTATTCTCTCTGGAGAAAAGACCTTTGAGAGGAAATATGATAGCGATATTCAAATACCTTACTGGTGACCCTAGCATAGGGAAAAAATGTTTCAGTATGAGGGAGTTTAAAAAGACATGTGGCCATTCATTGAAATTGGAAGAGAAGTGGTTTAACCTTAAGCTGAGTAGAGGGTTCTTTACTGTCAGAGCAGTAAGGATGTGGAATTTTCTTCCACAAGCTGTGGTATCATCCTGGAGCGTGGATTAGATGAGCATCTTAATGATCACAACATATAGGGATATGCAATTTACTATTAACATAAACACATACACACACACCACAGGTTAAACTATGTTTACTTACCTGAGCACACGCTCCCAAGCTGCTGGGGTGATTCATTTTATTTAGATAAAAGATGAAGGTAGCAACACTCCAAGATAAAAAAAAAAAAACCGCTTCCTTATCCAATGATTCCTTTAGAATAGAAAAAACAAAGGACACACACACAGTTCAAGAACAGCCAGTAAACGCGTTTCACACATCAGTGCTTATTCATTGCAGCACTGAATTTTTTTATTGGAATCATTGAATAAATAAGCTGTTTTTTTTATCTTGGAGTGCTGTTACATTCATCTTTTATAGTTCTCCATTGGGAATGCGGACCAGGCTGGCACCCAGGTATCTCCAATGTTTGTGGATCTCTGTGCAAGTTGCTTTTTCATTAATTTAATTTACCTGTGATTAGCAGTTAACTGTATAAACACACAATCAATTAAGCAGTGCTACATATGATCAATAAAGCAATACTACATCTGATTATTATTTAAAACCACCTGTGCCACACACGTGTATAAATTCAAAAAGTTAACTGGAACAAAAAGGTGCTAGCAGCTGCTGGTGAAAACTCCCCCCCTCTGGTGAAGAGATATGTACAAATAGTGTTAAACCAGCACTACATCTGCAAATATGTGCATCCAATGCAAATGTGAATGATTAGATAAATAAGTGATAAACAAAATAAAGTGAATTAATACATAATCGAATATACAATAAATTGCAATTTTCCTGTGTGCTAGTCCACAATGAATGAAAAATACTCACTCTTAACGTTTAGTGAAAAGGTTGTGATAGCCAGTGAATAATGATGAATAAATAAATAATAAGAAAAGTCCCATACATTTTTTATAAATATTTGGTCATGTAATCTTGTGCAGTGAAGAAATCCAAAAATTCCACCCTATACACCAGTGAGATGAATGGAGAGATAGTTAAGGTAAGGATCCGCACTTACCAGATGATGTTGACCCCTCTTTGCCTTATAGCAAGGGGGGTCTAGCAAGGCTTTGTGGGTGTTTTAACCCTGTAGGTACCACTTCGATCAGGTCCCTTCTGGGTAGCCTTCTCGCTCCTCCAGATTCCCAGACTCAAGGATGAGCTCCAACAGTATGCAGCGAACAGAAAAAGAAGAAAAAACTCCTCATGGTGTAATATCCAAAAAACATCTGCTTATTGTAAAACACTCCATGGGGTGTGCATTACAAAAAAGTTTAAAAGGTTTTAAAACATGAGTCTGCATCTATCCTGCACAGGTAGGCTATAGGAAACCAGTCAGGGGACCCGTATCACCCGGGTTACATCCAGCGTTCCCCCTGCGTTCCACCTGTGTATGTTACAAACGTGGCGTGTGTATCAGTTTGACATGTTTTGTCGTCCAAAGTGGTGTCATCAGAAGCTGTCTGCCCGCGTCACGCTCCATAAACTTGTACCATTCTTACGAAACCGCCCACTTCCCATCTCTTCATTACATCTGCACTTACTGCTGTGCAAATCAGGTGGTACTCCCGGACGTCTTGTCAATTTGCTATGAATGGGAATGGAACATATTCATTGTACCCCCTTCCCTGTGTTAAACAGAGCCATCTTGTGGTCACATTACAAAATGCTGGGGAAAACCCCAAAAAATACCTGCAGATGTACGGTACTGTTTTCTCTTCCTGATATGCCACCTTACCTTTAAATTACAAAAGGAGCATTTACAATGTGGTACTTGATAGATTAAATAAATGTTTATTCATGGTATTTATAAGCATCATTTTATATTATGGTTAGTAATTTATTCTATTTGTTCCCACCCTCTTATTAAAGTAAAATAAAATAAAATTAAAAATGAATTCCCATTCATAGCACATTGACAAGACATCCAGGAGTTCCACCTGACTTGCACAGCAGTGAGTGCCGATGTAATGAGAAAATGGGAAGTGGGCGGCTTCGTAAGAATGGTATAAGTAAATGGAGCAAGGCGCGGACGGACAGCTTCTGATGACGTCACTTTGGATGACGAAAAATGTCAAGCTGATACGCTTGCCATGCTTGTAACATACACAGGTGGAACACAGGGGGAATGCTGGATGTAACCTGGGCGATATGGGTCCCCTGACTGGTTTCCTATAGCCTACCTGTGCAGGATAGACGTGGACTCATGTTTTAAAACATTTTAGACTTTTTTTAATGCACACCCCGTGGAGGGTTGTGCAATAAACAGATGTTTTTTGGATATGACACCATGGGGAGTTTTTTCTGTTCACTGCACACTTCTGGAGCTCATCCTTGAGTCTGGGAATCTGGAGGAGCGAGAGGGCTACCCAGAAGGGACCTGATCGAAGTGGTACCTACAGGGTTAAAACAACCACAAAGCCTTGCTACATCTGATTTAGTAAGGCAATACATAAAGTAAGTGTAGCGGGGAGTGGTAGTGAATTTGCGGAAAGCGGTGGTAGCGACTTGGAACTTTAGTTGGCGGCAGGAACTAGCACTTCTGCCCCATGAATAGTTGAAGCGGTGGTGCTATCAGAAGCATCTGACTCAGCACATGTAGATACAGCAGCTGAAGCGGTAGTAGAAACAACAGTGGATGCAATAGTGGTGCTGCCCTCCGGTTCTGGAACAGCAATACATTTTGCCCAATCAACTTTAAGCTCCCGCGGCGGCAGAGTTGGTGAGGCGACTTCTAGCAGGGTCTCGCCACATTTTGCACAGGCCATCCATGGCCGGATACTGGTCACAAGTCCTGCACAGTTGGGGCACAGTAGCCCAATGGACTCATAGCCACTTGTGGAGTAAAGCGCCAGTCTACCATGTGCAGTGAAGCGCACGCCAGTGTCAATAACTGCATCCCTGAACCCGATCGGTCCAGATCTGACACTTGGCGCAAGGATTTTCCATCCAACACTTGAAAAATCAGGGTTTCCCATCTTTGCTTGCTCTGACTCTCAGCACGTGTATCCAGAAATGGCGACATGCTCTTCCGCGCGTCTTCCTTTGCAGAGCGGTAAATCCTCTCCCTGCCACAGGATTGGTCCAGTTGCTCAAAAAGAACTTCAGCTCCGCCCTTCTTCATGAACCAGCGCCAAAAGAAAATGGAGTCTGCCTTAACCCCTTCAGCCCTGGCGAAAAGTGACAAAACGGCCAGGCTGTCTCTCCCATGCAAAAAGACACAAAAATAATACCGTTGACTGCAGAGTAGAGGGAATATAAATCCCGGACGAGCACCCCACATGTAGCACTTACCCCTGTAGGAGCGGCTGAATTTGATGATATAATATACTACTCTGACAGTTCAACCCTTGCACGCTCATATCTTCAGTTGTCTAGGGGTATATTGAAAGAAGCTGAACACCAATCACTTTTCTAATGCTTAAACAGGATAACGTTTATTCTTCACACAAGACCAAGGAGAGAGGGGTAGGGAGCTCAGGATAACCTTTCAGTCAAAAATATGAATAGGCAGGCAGACTCTCAGGCAAAAATACAGTGAGACAGCATAACAGGCCACAGCCTCTACTGAACACCCTGACATGTGGCTGTCTCACTTAGCAACCCCAAAAACGAACGTTAAGCTTGCGGATCTGTAGAACTCCCTCTTAGTTCTCAAAGCTTCAGTGGATCCCAATTTAGCAACAACGGAATGTACTCACAAGCATGTAGAACTCTCTTACAGTTCTTTGGGCTTGGGTGGATCCTGACTTAGGAATGAACAGAGAACACTCACGGGTGCACGGAACTCTCTCACAGTCCCCTTACTGAAGCAGATCCTGGGCAGGCGCACCGCCACACTTTACATCTTCCGGACAAGCATGGGCCTCCTGGCAGCCGGGACCCCTGGATAGGCCTAAGGACTTAGGCCTAGCAGCCACGAGGTTTCTGTAATGCAGGCCCCTCCCAGCGAACTGGGGGAGCAACTGGGGCCCTAGTGGAGCTGGGCTAGACTTTGACCTCTCCCTAGACGAGATGGGCTGCATTCTCCCCGATCACATGACTTCCTCCCCATATATGGTCTCCTCCCACCTACCCACAATGCACTTGCACCAAGTGGATTGGCTGGGAAAAGAATGAGATCCATCCAGAATGTTCTGGAATATTAGTATTAGTATTATCAGCAGTGCCACCTACTGACATGGTGGAGAAGTACATCAGAGAAAGTTTAGTCTTGCAAATATATTTTGCCTGATAGCTAAACAAATTTAGCACCCCGCTACATAAAGAACAATACAGTCGTGCTCATAAGTTTACATACCCTGGCAGAATATATGATTTCTTGGCCATTCTTCAGAGAATATGAATGATAACACAAAAGATTGACTCATGGCCAGTGTTTGGGTGAAGTCATTTATTATCAATAAACTGTGTTTAATCTTTTTAAATCATAATGACAACAGAAACTACCCAAATGACCCTGATCAAAAGTCTACATACCCTGGTGATTTCGACCTGATAACATGCACACAAGTTGACACAAAGGGGTTTGAATGGCTATTAAAGGCAGCCATCCTCATCTGTGATCTGTTTGCTTGTAATTAGTGTGTAATTTAAAAGGTCAGTGAGTTTCTGGACTCCTGACAGACCCTTGCATCTTTCTTCCAGTGCTACGCTGACGTTTCCGGATTCTGAGTCATGGGGAAAGCAAAAGAATTGTCAAAGGATCTGTGCGAAAAGGTAGTTAAACTGTATAAACAGGAAAGGGATATAAAAAGATACCCAAGGAATTGAGAATGCCAATCAGCAGTGTTCAAACTCTAATCAAGAAGTGGAAAATGAGGGGATCTGTTGAAACCAAACCACGGTCAGTTAAACCAACTAAAATTTCAGCCACAACTGCCAGGAAAATTGTTCGGGATGCAAAGAAAAACCCACAAATGACTTCAGGTGAAATACAGGACTCTCTGAAAACATGTAGTGTGGCAGTTTCAAGATGCACAATAAGGAGGCACTTGAAGAAAGATGGGCTGCATGGTCGAATCGGCAGAAGAAAGCCATTACTACGCAAATGCCACAAAGTATCCTGCTTACAATACGCCAAACAGCACAGAGACAAGCCTCAAACCTTCTGGCACAAAGTCATTTGGAGTGGTGATACCAAAATTGAGCTTTTTGGCCACAACCATAAACGTTACATTTGGAGAAGAGTCAACAAGGCCTGTTAAACACGGAGGTGGATCGCTGATGTTTTGGGGATGTGTGAGCTACAAAGGCACAGGGAATTTGGTCAAAATTGATGGCAAGATGAATGCAGTATGTTATCAGAAAATACTGGAGGAACATTTGCATTCATTAGCCAGGAAGCTGCTCATGGGACGTACTTGGACATTCCAAGATGACAATGATCCAAAACACGGCCAAGTCGACCAGTCATTCCTGTCAGTCCAGGAACTGGAAGCTTTTTCCCAAGAGGAATTGGCAGCTTTACCATCTGAGAAGATAAAGAGCCTCATCCACAAATAACACAAAAGACTTCAAGCTGTCATTGATGTTAAAGGGGGCAATACACGGTATTAAGAACTGGGGTATGTAAGCTTTTGATCAGGGCCATTTAGGTAGTTTCTGTTGTCATTATGATTTAAAAAGAGTAAACACTATTGATTGATAATAAATGTCTTCAGCCAAACACTAACCATGAGTGAAAGAAAAGTTTTTGTGTTATCATTCATATTCTCTGAAAAATGGCCAAGAAATCATAAATTCCGCCAAGGTATGTAAACTTGTGAGCACAACTGTACATCACTGCAAGAGTTGCAAACAGCATACGTGGCAACACTTCGATTGGGGAACCCCATTACAGCCAGGCCCAGAGACTTGATCAGGTCTTTACTTTGCTGCAAAAAACAGCTTGATTTCTGTGTATTAACAGTGTTAACGTTAATAACAGGAGTAGAGTCACTCTGTTGCACAAACTGGACACTGGCCAGATGCTCAAGTATGTTCAAGGGAGCATCCCCTTTCCATCAATTTAAGGCAAATGACAATAATCTGTCCTTTGACCTATGAGAGATGATAACTTGTTATAAATGCCTGTAACGTCTTATGGATAACTGCAGCTTGTTATTATTATTATTATACAGGAGTTATATAGCGCCCACAGTTTGCGCAGTGCTTTACAATATAGAGGGGGAACAGCAAAATTACAATACAGTTCAATACAGAAGGAATAGGAGGGCCCTGCTCGTGGAACTTACATTCTAAAGGGAGGGGAGAGGCAGTACAAAAGATAATAGCTGTGGGGTATGGTTTGATGGGGATGGCTTGGGTACAGTTCTTAGGTGGGTGTGGGATAGGCTTCCCTGAATAAATTAGTTTTCAGGGGTCTCCTAAAAGTCGACAGGGTAGGGGCTGACCGGACATCCAGAGGATGGGAGAGCCTCTAGTGAAGTCCTGGAGGCGAGCATGGGAGGAGGTAACAAGGGAGCCAGAGAGCAGGGGGTCCTGGGAGGAGCGGAGAAAATGATTTGGGCGATATCTGCAGATGAGGTTGGTGATGTAGCTGGGGGCGATGTTGTGGATGGCCTTGTATGTTGTGGTTAGTATTTTGAATTTGATATGGTGGGGTAGTGGAAGCCAGTGAAGGGATTGGCAGAGATGGGCAGGAGTCACGGATCGGTTAGTGAGGTGTATGAGTCTAGCAGCAGCATTCATAATAGACTGAGGGGGGTTAGCCTGTGTAAGGGTAGGCCATTAAGAACAGAGTTGCAGTAGTCAAGACAGGAAATAAGTGAATAAGTTGTTTTGTGGTGTCGTTAGTCAGGAAGGGGCGAATTCTGGAGATGTTATGGAGGTTAAGGCAGCAAGATTTAGCTAGTGATTGGATGTGGGGGCTGAAGGAGAGGTTGGAGTCTAGGATTACACCCAGCACCGTGGCATGTGTGGAGGGACCAATGGTTGTGCCATTGATCTTAAAGGTAAAGTCATGGGGAGGGGATCAGGAAGGAGGAGGTTTTACAAGCTGTTTTAGAAACATTGAGTTTGAGAAAGTTGTGTGATATCCATACTGATATGTCATTCAGTAAGTTTGTGATCGGTGATGAGATTGAGGGGGTGAGTTGAGCAGTGGAGAGATAGATCTGGGTGTCATCAGTATAGAGGTGGTATTGGAAGCCATGGGAGATTATCAACTGGCCCAGGAATGAGGTATAGAGAGAGAATAGGAGTGGCCCAAGGATAGAGCTTTGGGGTACCCCAACAGAGAGAGGAAGAGGAGCAGAGTAGATGGAGTTGTATGTGACACTGAAAGTGTGCTGAGATAAGTAGGAGGAGAACCAGAATAAAACCGAATCACGGAGGCCATGGGAGAGGAGTTTGCAGAGGAGGAGCAGGTGGCAGACTGCGTCGAAGGCAGCAGAGCATTCCAAGAGGATGAGTATGGAGTACTGGCCGTTGGTTTGAACAGTTAGTGGGTCGTTGGTGATTTTTAGTAGGGCACTTTCAGTGGAATGTTGTGGGCGGAAGGGGATCGAGAAGGTTGTTGTAAGTGAGGTATCATCTCAAATGGTCATGGACAAGGCGTTCAATGAGTTTGGAGGCAAACGGGAGCAGGGAGATGGTCTTAAGTTAAACAGGTGGGGTCCAGTAAGGTTTTTTTAAGTATTGGGGTAACCAGTACATGTTTGACTGGAGAAGGAAAGAAGCCAGAGGAGAGGGAGAGGTTGAAGATGTGGGTTAGAGAGTTTAGGATTGAGCGGGAAGGTGGTCACAGTAATTGTTATAACTTGTTTTATGTATTTGTAATAAAACTTCCCTTATGTCTTACAGTACCAGTCCTCACCTTGCATGAGGTTCTGCATGGTTAGCTATGCAAGATGTTTTCCATGTACCATTGTTCGCCATTATTGGTTATTAGAGTTGAGCGAACCTCTGGAAGTTCGGGTTCTGCTGGTCCGGCCGAACTTCGGGACAAAGTCCGGGTCCGGGTCCGGACGGAACCCGAACGATCGCACGGACAAGTCTTGGAGTACGTTCCACTCCTGACCATGACATTCTGTATTCCCTTCAAAATAATGTTTATGTATTTTGTTCAATATTGTTAATGACACTGGTGGAAGGGCGAGTTAGGATTTGAGAGATTGGGTGTAGAAGT
>BLSH010361173.1:62250-72937 GCA_018402905.1 Glandirana rugosa | reverse complement strand
TTTCCACAAAGCCATGGGAGAACTTGTATCTTGCAAGAACAACTTACAATTTAGATTTAATTAACCCCTAACTTACTGTGGACACATAATCAGTAGTCAAATTTAATCCATTTGTACTACAGGCAGGTGCTATATTTCTAGTGTCAAGCAGGAATCACTCTGCTTGACAGTACTGGTTTCTTTCAGTGCAGGGTACTGGAATACACAGAGCATTCCAGCACCTGTCACATTGCTGCCAT
The DNA here is from genome assembly GCA_018402905.1 of Glandirana rugosa. Taxonomy (NCBI): domain Eukaryota; kingdom Metazoa; phylum Chordata; class Amphibia; order Anura; family Ranidae; genus Glandirana; species Glandirana rugosa. The sequence goes on along the minus strand of BLSH010361173.1, from coordinate 72,698 downwards.
TCTGCAAGTCATGGGCACACTCCAAGCATCACTGCTATGTAGTTTACAGGATTTCTGAGCACAGGTGTGAAAAAAACAAGATAGGTTTGAACATTCAGTGGCAATATTAAGAAAAGCTTAAACTTCAATTAATTTAGAAAGCTGTAGCTGATGTTTCAAAATTGTTTATAAATGACCAAGACATTTACTCGGGCTTACACATAGCTAAAATAATAAAAATAAACTAAAAGGTAATAAAACGTTATTGATGTCATACTACTAACACAAAAAACATATATAATGGTGGATGTTTAAAAAATAAGGGTAATGTAATGTTTCACCTTTGAACAGTGGATAGTTTTGTTTGATTCAGTGGTATTCGTAGTTGTTGTCACAATAATTTTTTTTTCTTTATTTTCAGATGTTTTCAGTACATACATCAGGATTGCCATTCTTATTCTACTTCCTACTTTTTTGTTTGAGACTACTAGCAGCCAGTTGGTTCCCTAAAAGTTTACCTTGTGATGTAATTGAAGATGGCATCTTTGTTACTGTAGAGTGCATTAATCGAAGTCTGAAGGCAATCCCACCACAAATACCTAGAAACACCACAAATTTGACATTAAATATCAACCATATCGAAGAAATCACACAAGATTCATTTTCCCACTTTAACCAGCTGGTTGAAATTGGATTTAAATGTAACTGTATTCCCATAAAGTTAGGTCCTAAGGACCTCATTTGTAAGCAGAAACTATTGATTAAGGATGGTAGTTTTGCTTCACTACATAATTTGAAGTCACTTTTTTTGGATGGTAATCAACTTTTACAGATCCCAAAAGGCCTACCACTGCACCTACGACTTTTGAGTCTTGAAGCTAATAACATATTTTCAATTTACAAAAAAAATCTATCTGAAGTACGCAATATTGAGATGTTATATTTAGGGCAGAATTGTTATTACAGAAATCCATGTAATGTCAGTTTTTACATTGAAAAAGGAGCATTTAAGGATTTAACTAATTTAACACTTTTATCCCTGAAAGGAAATAACCTGTCGTATGTGCCTGGAGGTTTTCCAGTCACTCTCAAGGAACTATACATCTATAATAACAGAATACAGTCAGTTCAAGAATATGATTTTCAAAACTTGACCAATTTAGAAGTTCTTGACTTAAGTGGAAATTGCCCTCGATGTCACAATACTCCATTCCCTTGTATTCCATGCCCAAACCATGCCCCAATATTTATACCTGAAAATGCCTTTGATTCACTAAAAAGCTTACACACTCTTCGTTTGCAAAGTAACTCTCTTCGCAATATCCCTAGTAGATGGTTTCAAAACATTCATAATCTTCAAGTACTTGACCTTTCTCAAAATTTTCTAGCTCATGAAATTAGGGAAGCAAAATTTTTGAAGCATGTACCTACACTAAAAACATTAGATTTTTCATTCAACTATGAGCTTCAGCAATATCCACCAGATCTGCAGTTACCCAAAATATTTTCCAGTTTAAAATCTTTGGAAATTTTGCGATTTCGTGGATATGTTTTTCAAAAACTGAGGAAAAGTAACCTTGAACATTTGCTGAATTTAAAGAATCTTACTGTTTTGGATCTTGGTACAAATTTTATCAAAGAAGTGGACTTTAGCTTGTTTCAGAATTTTAGTTCGCTAAAAACAATATCACTTGCTAATAATAAAATTTCCCCAGCAGATGAGCTGACTGTTTCATCTTGTTCAAACATCAAATCATCTTCTGCACAATATAATTATGCAACATTTCGAGATGTCCATTATTTTAACTATGATGAGGAAGCCCATCACTGTAGATTTAATGTTAATGAGGAATCAAAGTCTCAGAAATTTGCTACTAAAAAGTGTCAATTATATGGTCAAATGTTGGACTTAAGCCAAAACAATATTTTTTTCATCAGAGCTAGTGATTTTAAAGATCTTAGTTTTATAAAATGCCTCAATATGTCAGGTAATGTAATTAGTCAAGCCCTGAATGGAACAGAGTTTGCAAGTTTAAAACATTTAAAATACTTAGATTTTTCTAACAATCGCATTGATCTGCTCCATTCAAGTGCATTTGAGGAACTTCAAGAATTGGAAGTGTTAGATCTTAGCTCCAACCAGCATTATTTCCTAGCTGAAGGGATAACGCATATGTTAAACTTCACGGCCAACCTACGACAACTAAAGAAATTAATGATGAACTGGAATGAAATATCAACTTCAACCACCTATGAAATGGTTAGCCAGTCAATCCAAACCATGGAGTTCAAAGGAAACCACTTAGATATTTTATGGAGAGATGGAGATACAAGATACGCAAATTTCTTTAAAAATTTAACGGCACTGCATACATTAGACATTTCCTATAATGCACTAACATTTATTCCTCCTACAGTATTTGAGGGCCTGCCTGCTAATCTTAGTGAACTTTGTCTGGCTAATAACAATTTTAAGACTTTCAGCTGGGAAAAACTATGTTTTTTAGAAAAGCTTCAAATTTTAGATATTAGCAACAATTATTTGACTGCTGTGCCATATGAACTATCTAACTGCACCCATTCTATTAAATCACTTATTTTAAGCAATAACAAAATAAGAGCTATTACTACAAATTTTCTCAGAAATGCAGTCAGTCTACAATATCTGGACTTAAGTTACAACAAAATCAGTTTTATAGGTCAATCCAGCTTTCCTGATAACATTCTTTCAAACCTAGAAATACTGTTTATACAAGGCAACCCATTTAAGTGTAACTGTGAACTTGTTTGGTTTGTCTCCTGGATAAACAGAACAAATGTCACTATCCCATTTCTGGTACCTGATGTGTCATGCGCTGGACCTGGTACACACAGAGGAAAGAGTTTAATATTCTTGGATTTATATACTTGTGGAATAGAACATTGGAATTTGGTTTTATTTTCCGGTTCATCCTCACTTGTGATCTGCTTACTGGTGATCTGCACTTCAAGTCACCTGTTCTATTGGGATTTTTGGTACACCTACCACTTACTGAAAGCAAAGGTAAAGGGATATCGGAAACTGCCAAAGTTTTTTTATGATGCTTATATTGTCTATGATACCACAGATTATGCAGTTTCAGACTGGATTTTTAATGAGTTAATTAAAACTTTTGAAAAACGGGAAGAAAAAATGTTAAACCTGTGTTTAGAAGAAAGAGACTGGTTGCCTGGAAAACCATTTTTGGATTATCTTTCAGAAAGTATCCAGCTCAGTCGAAAAACTGTGTTTGTGCTTACAGATAAGTATATCACAAGTGGACATTTTAGGACAGCCTTCTACATAGCACACCAACGTCTAATTGAGGAAAAAGTTGATGTCATCATTTTTATAATGCTTGAGAAAACTTTACAGAAATCCAGGTACCTTCGACTAAGGAAGAGGCTGTGTGGGAACTCTGTTTTATACTGGCCTAGTAATCCTAACGCCCACAATTATTTTTGGAACTGTTTAAAAAATGCATTAAGAACAGATAACAAAATGTCATATGATAAACTTTTTAAAGATAATATATAATTCACAGTATGTTTCACACATCAAACATGCATATAAAACTACTTTTTGGGTACCCAAAAACACATGTATTGGTGCTTCTTGTAATCATATTTCCTCCTACTCTATGAATCCACATCTAAATGTAGGTTAGCAGTATATAAAATGCTCTTAGTTAATGGAGGCAAGTTGTTGATTTTAGTTTAAAGATTAGTATTGAATACCACTGTGAATAGACAGTTTGACTAATAATATAGTCACAATTTTTTATCCAAACAAAAATTGAGAATAGAAAATGAGGAGTAATACATGAAGAGTGAGATATGATGTGGATCCAGCATGAGGACTGAAATCTTTAGGCCCCTTTCACACATGCGGACTGTTTGTCCGTTTTTCATCCATCTGTTGACGGATGAAAAATGGACATCAATGCATCCCTAAATGATCATCCATTTACATCCGTTTACATTCGCTTCCGTCAACATCTGTTTTTTTGGAACGGATCAAAGCCCTATTTTTCTTCTGTAAAAAAAGAACAATCAGCCGAAACACAAATGTAAATGGACAAATGGTCCATTTTTGCATTCGTAGTGGATATAAAAAAAAAAAAAACAATGAGATATTGATGAAAAACTGATGTAAACTTCATCTGTTTTTTCCTTGAAAAAAATGTGACTGAGCTGATGAAATGAACGGTCCGCATGTGGGAAAGGGGCCTTACGGTGTGCGATAAAGGAGTAAGACTGAACCGAAACTACTTTTGCCCTTTAGCTGTCAGTGTAAACAGATTTATTTTTAGTATTTACAGCTTTTAAACTTTTTCCTGTGAGTGAGAATGAAGCGTAATTTATAATGATTTATCGAAGGAATTTGTTCTCTAAATTGTTTTGCAATGCCTATTTAAGTTTTGATATATAGCTAGTACATGTCATTGTAGCTCTTAGTCATAAGTATAACTTTTGAGTATTAACAAATATGAAGTGCAAAAGCCCACTGGTTTATCTTCAGTATTCAGTCCATGGCAGTAAAAATTTTAGCACTTCAAAATGAGTCATTGTAAAGTCATTCATGCTGCCTTAAAGGATAATTTCATCTTCGTAACATGTTACATGTCACACCGTAACAAGTAAAATGTTACAGATGCAGCAGCCCCTGCACCCCCCCCCCCCTCCCTGGTTTTGACAGCGAGCAGGAGATCTTCTTCCCCCCAGCCGTGTCAAACTGAGTTCTGAGAATGTGAAAACAACAAGTACCAACAGCCTTTGCAGCTGTCAGCTTGTAGTTCTCAATGAACTACCAGGGCGCTGTTGAGCGCTCTAGATAGTTCATTGAGTCTTCCCATCAGTGTGTAATTTCCTGCTCGTATGAGATACAAGCAGACAGCTTCAGCTTACACAGACTGTCTGCAAGAACCCTTCATTGCACCCGAAATCTGCTGATCGTGGGTGCAATGCTTTGCAGGCTCATAGTAAAAAAAATAATAAATGCATGTTTTTTTTCCTGCAAAAAAGATGTGCATAAGTGATTATTTTTAGAAATGTGAACTTATCCTTTAATTTAAAAAAAAATCCCCTAAACAGTGTAATTGGATACAGTCATTGCTCAGATACAAAGAGGATACACTCCTTTAAAAGACAAGACAATAGTCCTATACATAATGTTTAAATCTAAACTAGTCACATAACATAACCCAACGCAAATATAATGGATCCAAATAGGCTTTGCACTTTACAGAGGAATTTTTGCTTCAGAAGCCTTGGTGCTGCAGAAGCTTTGGTGCTGCAGGAAAGCTGCAGAAGAAGTGAGAGAATGACATCTTACTGGTCTGGCCAGAGAAAGAATGATTCCATAGGACAGATACAGTGCCTTGAAAAAGTATTCATACCCCTTGAAATGTTCCACATTTTGTCATGTTACAATCAAACATGTAAATGTATTTTATTGGGATTTTATGTGATAGACCAACACAAAGTGGCACATAATTGTGAAGTGGAAGGAAAATGATCAATTGCTTTCCATTTTTCGTACAAATAAATATCTGAACAGTGTGGCGTGCATTTGTATTCGGCCCCCCTAAGTCAATACTTTGTAGAACCACCTTTCACTGCAATTACAGCTGCAAGTCTTTTTGGGGATGTCTCTACCAGCTTTGCACATCTAGAGAGTGACATTTTTGCCCATTCTTCTTTGCAAAATAGCTCAAGCTCTGTCAGGTTGGATGGAGAGCGTTTGTGAAAAGCAATTTTCAAGTCTTGCCACAGATTCTCAACTGGATTTAGGTCTGGACTTTGACTGGGCCATTCTAACACATGAATATGCTTTGATCTAAACAATTCCATTGTAGCTCTGGCTGTATGTTTATGGTGGTTGTCCTGCTGGAAGGTAAATCTCCACCCCAATCACAAGTCTTTTGCAGACTCTAACAGGTTTTCTTCTAAGATTGTACTGTATTTGGCTCCATCCATCTTCCCAACTCTGCCCAGCTTCCCTGTCCCTGCTGAAGAAAAGCATCCCCACAACATGATGCTGCCACCACCATGTTTCACAGTGGGAATGGTGTGTTTAGGGTGATGTGCAGTGTTAAGGCCCATACACACAATGCAAAATTCGGACGGGAATTGTCGTTCAGCAGGCTGTCATCCGAAATTCTTATCGTTAGTATGCTCCTTTCGGCAGACGATTTGCTTTTTTCATCAGACAAAAGCTGGATGTGCAGACTAGCACATTTTTGTCTGTCGACAATGCCACGTCCGATTTTCGGATGCTGTGTACAAAAATCCAACACACAAAAGTCGAAAGTACAAACATGCATGTTCAGAATCCAGGAACAACCCCGGTCGGGTAAACTGGCGATCATAATTCACAATTAACATTCGTGAAGCGGCAATTGAAATTACAAAATGCAGCGCACATTATCATCTTTTTAATGTCTTTTTAATAGCAAAATTAGCAGAAGCGGCCCAAAGGGTGACACACCAAAAATGAACTTCCTCTTTACACTCTCCTAGTATGTCACTACGTTCGCCTTTATCGAATGACAATTTTCATATAGTCAGTATGCTTTACAAAATCATGGACACGCGCTTTTGACAAAAATCAGAAGTGCGGTCGTACGACAATCGTGTGTACAAGGCTTTCGTTTTCTGCCACACATATCGCTTTTCTTTTATGCCAAAAAGTTTAATTTTGGTCTCATCTGACCAGAGCACCTTCTTCCACATGCTTGCTGTGTCCCCCACATGGCTTCTTGCAAACTGCAAACAGGTCTTCTTATGGCTTTGTTTCAACAATGGCTTTCTTCTTGCCACTCTTCCATAAAGGCCAGATTTGTGGAGTGCACGACTAATAATTGTCCTGTGGACAGATTCTCCCACCTGAGATGTGGATCTTTGCAGCTCCTCCAGAGTTACCATGGGCCTCTTGGCTGCTTCTCTAGTTAATGTTCTCCTTGCCCAGCCTGTCAGTTTAGGTGGACGGTCATGTCTTGGTGTGTTTGCAGTTGTGCCATACTCTTTCATTTTCGGATGATGGATTGAACAGAGCTCCGTGAGATGTTCAAAGCTTGGGATATTTTTTATAACCTAACCTTGTTTTAAACTTCTCCACAACTGCATCCCTGACCTGTCTGGTGTGTTCCTTGGCCTTCATGATGCTGTTTGTTCACTAAGGTTCTCTAACAAACCCCTGGGGGCTTCACAGAACAGCTCTATATATACTGAGATTAAATTACACACAGGTGGACTCTATGTACTAACTAGGTGACTTCTGAAGGCAATTGGTTCCATTGGATTTTAGTTAGGGGTATCAGAGTAAAGGGGGCTGAATACAAATGCATGCCACACTTTTCATTTATTTATTTGTAAAAAAAAATGAAAACCATTTATCATTTTCTTTCCATTCTACAATTATGTGACACTTTGTGTTGGTCTATCACATAAAATCTCAATAAAATACATTTACGTTTTTGGTTGTAACATGACAAAATGTGTAACATTTCAAGGGGTATGAATACTTTTTCAAGGCACTGTAAGTAGTCTCCAAGCAATCCTTGCAATGCTGGCAAGTTGTTGCCAATGACAAAATTGTACATCAGCTCCACAACTTTAAAACACTACAATTACAGTCCTTAATTAAAGTGGTTCTAAAGCCAAAATGTTTTTTTACCTTAATGCATTCCCTGCATTAAGGTACGCAACGTTTTAGAAATTGCTTTTCGCCCACCTCCCAAATACTTACCTGAGTCCTCAATCAATCCAGCGCTGTATATGGCTGGATCTCTTCTCTCCTCTGTTCCTCTTCACACAGGAACCCAGACAGCAGAGGTAGTCATTGGCTCCTGCTGCTGTCAATCAAATGCTGTGAGGAGGGGCAGGGCCAAACCACGCTGTGCGTATCTATGGAGTGCAGCTCTATAGACACACACAGCTCAGAAGCAAGCATGCATGTGTGCCCCGCGTAGCAAGCAGCTTGCCATTGGGGCACACAGAGAAGAGAAAGAGGCAAGATCACAGACGGGGAACCCCAAAAGAGGATGTTCAGGGCTGTTCTGTGCAATACCAAGTAAGTATAACATGTTTATTATTTTGATTAAAAAAATACTTTTGCCCCTTGTTCACATTGAATGCAGCTTTGAAATCATGCAACTTCATCTGATTTCAAAGCCGTATGTCAGTGCAACTTCAGGTGCGACTTTGAAGATATCTGTGCGGCTTCATGCACAGATGTCTATGCAAGTCGCGCCCGAAATCACCAAAAGTAGTGCTGGAACTACTTTTTCAAAGCGATGCAGCACCGCAAAGTCAGCGTTGCACTGATTTTAATATGGCCATTGCTGACAATAGGGTGACCTGTCAAATCGCATGACAAGTCGCTCCAATGTGAACGAGGGTTTAGTAACATATTAAAATATTGTTTAGACTGAAATTGAAACTACTTAGAGATCAATAGGATGCATCATCTAAGTCAGGGGTAGGCACCCTGGGGCCCTCCAGCTGTTGCAGAACTATAAGTTCCATCATGCCTCTGGGAGTAATTGTAACTGCCAGCCTTGCAATGCCTCATGGGAAATATAGTTCCACAACAGCTGAAGGGCTACTGGTTGCCTACCCCCATCTAAGTGGTCTCTCCCAGGAGTGTTCAAATGTATGTGTATATATACTTGTTATGGTTAAACAGTTTAAGCTTTTAAGGGGTAGTGTTTTGTGTATTATTTGCTTTTTATTATTTTTAAGAATAAGAATACAATTTTGAAAACATTTTTTAATTTGCCAGGTAAAGTGGAACTGCTTCATATTTATCACTTGCATCCAGTAGGGGTTGTGGAACTCTACATTCTGAGTTGTTTGAGTCGTTTTACTGCTAACCTGTGAACAGCCTGGCGTTTGTCCATAGTTGATCATCTCTATTTAGTGGTTTCAGATGGCTACCAGGGGACTAAGATGTCTCTATATGTATAACCTGGTCTTTGCATCGGCCCTGATATGCAGCGGGGAACCCATTAGTATACATGTTCCTATGATAGTACTTTTGTTTTGCCATGGTTGATGTACCTCTGGTATCATGGAATGTCTAGGGGGTTCATGACCCTTTGAAAAGATCTATGATCTCTGCCTGTAAACAACGTTTCCAACCTGCTTTAGTGTGCCTCCAGGAGACCCACCTTACTCCTGACTCTGTTTCCAGCCTACAATACTCTTGGCTTTTAGGGAGCTATCGCACATACAGCGTATTTACACGGGGTCAGCGCCCTGATTTGTGGGGGCCTTTCGTGAATTGGGCTCTAGGGTGGACTCTGATGGCCGATTATTGTTTTCCTTTATTGTAAACTGTACACTATTACTGTTGTGTTGGCTTTTGCAAATATACTGCCCCCCTTTTCAGGGGAGGTGTTATGAGAATTGCTGTCATACCTGGCTGACAAACTGGATACCCTGGTGCTCATTCTTGGGGATTTCAATTTCTATCTTGACCCGCAGTTAGGTAGGCACCCACCTGTTTTGCAGCCCAGAGGGGGCAGGACTACAGCGTTAGGGAAACTAATATCAGAGGTGAGATGGCTTGACCTATGGAGGTTCAGGTATCCCCTGGATAAACAATTTTCATGCTTCTCTAAAACACATGGGGGTTTTATCTCCATTTGCAATACATATACAACTGAATGAAACAGATGAAGGTCACATCTCTATCCCTGTTTCTATTTTATATGTAGTTTGTAGTATTGGGCTTTCTTTTTATAAAGCTTAGTGATCTCTTCAAAAAAATATAATGGAAGCACTTTGTCATTTATATTTATTTGTAAAATAAAGATTGTATTTAATTATAAAATATATGCAAACTCATTTTTAAAGCAATTAAAATAATGACACCAAACCTTCTAGTTTCCCTTTAAATATTATTTATTATTTGATATGCTAGGTTATTATCGTAACTGTTCCTACAGCCATCTTCATAAAACATGACTTTATACATCTTTATAACCTTATACGTATTTCTACATATTCTGCATATATGTTTAACCACTTCCTTACTGGGCACTTAAACCCCCCTCCTGCCCGGACCAATTTTCAGTTTTCAGCGCTGTCGCTCTTTGAATGACAACTGCGCGGTCGTGCGACGTTGTGTCGCGACTTTTGACTTTTAACCAGGCCCGTCCTCCCCCCAAATTCACGGGTCATTCCTTCACCAATTTGTATATACGTCTTATACATCTTTATGCATATTCCAATATTTCTACATATTTCAGTACAAAATACTTCTACCGACATCCTTGTCAATGCTATTATTGGATCGTATAGTTTATTATTTATTATAAATTTCCCTTTGATCTTCCAAACCACAGTAATAAAATTAACGAAATTTTTACTCAAACGTATATAAAATATTAATTTATGTTAGAAATAAAATGTTTATTTATATTTACTGTTTCACGAAGGTAATA
>BLSH010361173.1:9107-33859 GCA_018402905.1 Glandirana rugosa | reverse complement strand
ACCCCTCCTCCCCTCTCTCTCTCTCCCGCAAGTTGCAAAAATGATTAGGGGGGGTGACACCATGTTTTACCACACTAGGTGATACCAACCGTAGTGACGTCACTGTATTTACATAACAAGTTGTCGTTAGGAGCACATTCTTAAATTAACAGGACTAATCTGTGTACCACATGAGCACATACTGTAGCCAGTCTTTGGGAGCCAAAATTATTGTTGGTTGGTAGTGGGATTGAAGCACTCGCTCCTGCACCCGCTGTACAGCTACGGCGATTTGCACAGGAGAGCTGACCTGCCGCCGTCAAATGGCTGGTCGGCAAGTGGTTAAGAAAAAAAAATTCCAGGAACACCTTTTCATGTTGCGCATACAGGAAGCCATTATAGGCAGAGAATGTACTTTAATAAGGCATTCATTTAGTATGGATTTGATTCTACCAGAGGGATGCTGTTAATCTAATGGCATACGTTAATTAATCATATTTAAGAGACCTGTAGTTGTTATGGTTAAAGATTAAACAGATGTAAACAAAAACAATAAAAAACACTAGTTTTAACAGTCAACATTTTTAAGGAAGACTACAGACATTAATTATGTGGACAATAACTTTACACAATAAGAAAATGGTGGAAACACACTACATACATAAAAAAGAAGCAATGACGCTGTCTCATGCAGTATGTACAGGAGAGGAGTGTGGATGGTATGAAACAAGCCTGATAGGCAAAGAGTATATGGGGCATACACCACAACTTTGGTGTCAGTCATAGCTACAGTGCTGGTGCCAGCCAGGGGCAGAAGTACATTGTAAGCTGTGCTAATACTTGAAATGAAAAACAACAGTGAAGAGGTAGTTAGATAAGAATACATCTTCACACATTTAAAAAATGCTACCCAGGGTTCAGGTCCCATTTAACATGGCCTGGGACCCTTCTAGCACCATGAATTGATGTTATCCCTAGAAGCTTCAACTTGCAATACATTATCAATCAAATTTTAAAGTGTATCTATCTCCAAGAACCAAAATGTAATATATGGGGGGCGTGTCCAAGCCACAGACCAAGATGGCCGCTCGGCTTTAATTCTCTAAGCCACATCGGGTCTCCACAGCGGATCACAGCAGCTAGGCAAGCGCTTTCAACCCCAAAACATAGGCTATGTCCCGCAGGAGAAATCCTCTCCCAGGATCGCGCCGTCTCATTGATTTTTTCATAAGAGCAAACAACAATCACTGCCAAGATGGCACCTAGGAGAGCGGCTGCTCTCCTCCTCCACCTCACATGGAGCAATCTCCCCTGCCAGCTCTGGACGAACTCTCAGACATGGAAGAATCCTCTCAGCAACAGGGAGGGCTCTCCATTCCCTGACAGAGGTAAGAGGGCTGCCGAATCCCCTTGCACACTCTCCACAGAAGCTCCTCTCAGCCAAAAAAACATCATTGGGAAGACGCCCATGGAACAAACAGTGCAGCAGAACACACAACTTTCATAGCTGCCTTCCCCACATCAGACGCCCTGCCTCTGAAAGCACCATTAAGGCTATGCTACTATCCCTGCAGGCTGGTCTGCACTGCTCAATATCCCATTTGACTCACAGAATAGATGGTATTGAGGATAGCACAGATCACTTAGAATCACAATTAGGTGTGGTTGTAAAAGCGCATGATGAAATGATAGATGCCCACGAGGAACAAGCAGGTGCAATTCGCAAACTGCAACTGAAAGTCGCAGACTTAGAAGATTGCTCACAATGCAACAGTATTAAAATTAGAGGCATCCCTGAGGCCATTAAACCGCAAGACCTAATGCCTGCAACAGCTCTTTCTAAAACGTATCCCAGATCTCACCCCAAGAGATTTGCTCATGGACAGAGCACATAAGATCCCCAAGCCTTCACACCTTCCTGACACAATTCCCAGGGATGTACTTACAAGAATCCATTTCTATCACATTAAGGAACACCTGCTCAAAGCAGCCAGATCTCCCCGTACACCCTCTCCTCCATATGCAGGGATTACCTTATACCAGGATCTGTCTGCAGCCACCTCAAACTGAGAAAAGGAATTTGCCCCCATCACCGTGCTCTTGAGAGAACAAAATATTGTATAGCGCTGAGGATTCCCCGTTAAGCTGCTGGTGACATACCAAAACCAACAAACCATCATCTCATCCCCTAAGGATGGATACAAAATACTCCATAATTGGGGTTTAGCTCCCCTAGCAGCAACACACTGTCCAAACAACAATATAACTCGCAAGCCCTGAGAAGAGTTGCTCTTTAACATAAACTATCTGAACTCCTCAAGACAACAAGCTTACCCTTTACCTATTTAATTCAGAGTCCTAGCTATTCTTTGTTTATTGGTTCTGAGACCCGAAATGTGGCTCAAAAGAATGTTTTAGAATTTTCACTTGTTTGACCACTGTTTAATTACTGCATACCCTAGCACGAAGTGTGCTAAGCACACAGCCTTAGTTCAACATATCTGTTTCCATCATTTCTTTTTTTTTTCTTTTCTCTTTCTGCAAACCATAACTGTTGTGATTTGTAATAACTGATTGCATACTCCTGTAAATAATTTGAGTCTAGGCACAGTCCCTCAGCCTTCCAGGCACACTTACGCAGCAGATTCTTCATCACTACATACATTCCCCTTCTCCTCACCATTATACTCATCATGCCCATCCGCATCACCACCATAAATGCAAATGACCTTTACAGCCCATATAAGAGGTCTCGCCTTTGGCGTGAAGCCATCATTTAAAAAACCGACATACTATGTGTCCAAGAAACGCACTTTATGCAAGACAAAGCCCCCTTCTGTACACATCACCTCTACCCCCATGCTTATTTTGCAAACACAACTAAAAAAACAAGAGGTGTCATGATTGCTGTTCGCAAATCAATAACTTTCCAACACTTAGAAACTGACCCCCCTCTGGCAGATACCTTATACTAGATGCTCTCTTCGATAATGTACCATATGTTATCGCTAATATTTGCGCTCCCAACAAACTGTAAACTCATTATGACCCGATCCCCCCCTTCCCTCCTCCCCCTTCCCCCTTGATCCCACCTCACCCTTCTCAGCTCCAGAGACTTGTGATCCATACTTAATACTGAAACTAAGTAGAATATATGGATTGATGTCAGTACTACTGAAACTAAGTCAAGTCAACCAGTTTCCAATAGTTTGTTCCAACTACAACATCAATGGGCCACTTTATGGTCACCCTATCACAAATATCCTCTAGCTTGGCTCGCAGGACCCCATACACACATATCTGGCTATACTTGCACAATTTTCATTTGAAGTTTGTAATGGCCATTTGATCTCCTGTTGGTTGTCACTGCAACCCCCCTTGCTCAGGAAATCCCCATTTTCGGGTCCTCCTTGAGAAACATGGGCCCCTCTGCACAGGTACCATTGACCTGCTCAGAGGGTAAACAAGTGGTTTACTCTATTTCTTCTCTCCTTCTCTTGTTTATCATCCTCTTTCTTGTCCTCTCCTTGCTTCCCTGGCACCCCTCTTCCCCCCTCGCCGGGAGGTGAAGGCTCCGGCCGGTCGCTCTTTTTTTCATTGGCTCTTTGTTTGCCTTCTTCCATGGCCTCCTTGAATGTCCTCACCCTTAATGTACAGGGCCTGAACTCTGCTCATAAACGACACAAGGGCTTTCGCTCATTTGCTTCCCATAAGGCTCGTATAGTTTGTCTCCAAGAGACCCATTTCACCAACCGCCTCACCCCAAAATACCTGAGTGCAGCCTACCCACAATTTTATGCAGCCTCAGCTCATGTCAAGTGTGGTCCTCTCCTCTTTAGACTCCCTTATCCCCAAACAAAGGGATCGCACCTGGTGCCTCAACAATGCCCTCCTAGCACATCCCTCCCACAAATTGGAAATAGCCACGGCTATCAAAGACTACATCTCCCTTAATAAAATAGATGATGTCACACCACTAACAGTCTGGGAAGCCCATAAACCTGTTATCCTAGGAGCACATATCAGTCTGGCCTCGCGTCGCCAAAAAGAACGCCAAACCTTATATCAAAATCTGGAGACCGCTTTTCTTCTAGCCCACTCAGCGTTTCAAGACAACCCTACATCCATCCACAAGCAAAATTTAGATAAGACCAAACTAGGACTTGATCTCTTCCTAACTGAGTCAGCTGAGAAATCCCTTTGGTGCTCCAGACACAAGATATACACCAAAGCGAATAAGCCTGACACTTTCCTAGCTCTCTCACTCCGCAACATAGATAGACCACACAAACTGATACGCCTAAAAATCTCCCAAGACACCTATTCTAGTAACTCCGTGAAAGTCTTACAGACTTTCCGTAAACATCTCTCAGACCTCTACTCAACTTCTGCATCTCTAGATGAATCTCGCGCTTCAAATTTTTTCGCCAACATCCAATTGCCATCTATATCGGCCTCTCAGCAGGCTCAACTTGAACAACCCATAACTGAAATGGAAGTTCGTAGTGCCATTAAATCTCTTAAACTCCATACTCCAGATGGCCTGACAGCTGCATCAAACTACTCAGCAAAATTCTCTCCTCCCGTCTGAATCCAATCATTGGCTCCCTTATTCACAGGGACCAGGTTGGATTCATCCCCTGAAGACAGGTCGGCGACAATGTACGTAGGGCTGTTCTCTTAGTCCACTTTGCACGCTCTCGCCACATCTCCATATGTTTCCAAACTTTAGACATCAAAAAAGCCTTTGACAGTCTCTCCTGGCATTATCTCCAACATAAATGGGGCTTTGGACCTCACTTCTTGCAATGGATCTTCTTGCAATGGATCTCCTCCCTCTATTCTACCCTCTCGGCCCACATTAGGTACGCAGGCTTTAAATCTGATCCCTTTCCAGTACGCTGTGGAACACGGCAAGGTTGTCCTTTATCTCCCCTTTTATTCGCATTAGCCATTGAACCACTTGCCCAAATGATTAACACTAATCCTAATGTAAAAGAGCTTGAAATTGGAGGTCATCACCACAAACTCTGCTTATTTGCAAATGACATCCTTCTGTTTCTCACCTCCCCACTAACTTCCTCCCCTAATCTCCTCTCTATCCTAAATCAATTTGCTGCCATCTCAGGACTAGTAGTGAACCCACAGAAATCAAAAGCTCTCAAAATCCCCCCCCCCCTTATTATCGCAGTTGCAGCAAGTTCTCCCATTTTCATGGGCCCCTTGGCACCTTACTTACTTAGGCATTAAATTGACGCTGGATCTCTCTGCGCTCTTTTCAGCCAACTAACCCCCTATGCTAGCTCACCTCACTAAACTCATGTCGTCTCTGGTCCACCCTACCCTTAGCATGGCTAGGATGCATCACTGTAATGAAAATGGTAATCCTTCCAAAGATTCTCTGCCTATTTAGAGTCCTGACGACCCTCAAGCCCTCTTATTTTCTTTGCGTTTTACAGCGTAGGGTACTCACCTACTTATGGGATAAAATTAGACCCTGTGTATCTAAAAATGTCTTACACCTCCCTAAGCTCCAAGGTGGGCTTACCACACTTTTCTAAATACCATCAAGCAGCCAAATTGGCCACACTCACCAAATACCACCCTACACAAGAGGCCCCCATCTGGGTAGCCCCAGAGTCAGTTGATTGCAACCCACTCTCGGTCACTAACTTGCTCTGGCTCTGTCCCAAGGACCGCAAAACAATACAGAACCCAGTGACGCGTCACTCTTTGCAGTTATGGGATACCCTTAAGTACAAATACAAACTCCAATCCCCTCATAACCCTCTATTATCATATCTATGCAATCCCGCTTTTTACCCAGCATGGACCTCACCGTCCTCTTTTCGGAACTGGACGGCTGCGAGTCTCATCCGTGCCCACTCATTCACTACCACCAATGTTTTTAAAAACCAATTCCCACATTATGCGAATTGTCAGGCCTCCGGGTTTGGAAATTTTTCGCTTAGACCCTTCCATGCCAAACATGACTAACTTTGAACATGCTTGTAACCGTGATCCCCATATGCGGGGACTGATCTCCCTTCTTTATGCACGTCTGTTGGATCCCCCTGCCCATACTTCCCTTCCTTATGTCACCAAGTGGGACTGGTCCGATATATGGCAAACCACAAAGTCCTTCTCCCAAAACATTGTAGCCTCAGAGGCAAATTATAAGGTGTTACTGCGCAGGTACTTGGTCCTTGCTCGCATTTCTAAATATCTCCCATCTAATCCATCCACATGCTTTCGTGGCTGCATAGACGGGGTACTCACCTCCACATCTGATGGAGCTGTCCCATAGTCCAAATGTTTTGGACTGAGATTTTCCGTATTATTTCTACCCTAGTAGGTGCAGACCACGAGCCTACCCCTTCCACCACCTTACTTAATATAAGACCTCCCGAGGTAACTTGCCTCCAATTCAAATTATTACTACAAGTCACTACAGCCACGAAGCAAATGATCGCAAAGGCCTGGAAGTCTTCCAAACCTGAGCGTCTCTGGCAACCGTGGGTAGACCATTTTCTCCCACCGGACTTTGACAACACCCTCCTTCTCCCTTAATCTGCCCCGCCTTAAGACCAGCAGACATACTGCCACTGGAGCTCATCATACCCCCTTTCCTCCCGACGACCCCCTTCACCCTTTCCCCTCCTATCCTTTCTTCTTCTTTTCTTACCTTTTTTCTGTTATTTCCTTTCCACTGTCCCCTCTGAAGGTACTCATCACCTTTCACCCACAGGTGAGATGTGCCCCATGAACCGATGCACATCATTTTAATGACTTGGCCTCCCATAGGGGAGCTCAGTCCACTTGCATATGCACCCTACGTATTATTGTATTGAAATACTTTAGCAGTGCCTAGGGATACCATCTACAGATGCTTGTGAACCCTTAGTTCCTTAAAGTTGTACTACGCATTGTTTTTAAGAACGTATACCAATCTCCCTCTCATACTATCATATTGTTGACGCACTGCGATTCCATAACCTCTGCAATAATTGTACTCGCCTCCTTTATTGCTACTGTGAACAAGTCACCTGTTACCCTTCCCACTTTTGTACGGGGCTACTCCCCTCTATTTTACCTTTTATGTCATTTGAACTCTGTTAAATCTTAATAAAATACTTGAATAAGAAAATCCTTGCCTTCCAAATATCACTCCACATCCCCTCTCTAATACACGCCGCCCAAATCGGATTTTTTTCCAAAGCATCAAACATCAGATGGCACCAGACGAATCCTGGACCTTATACAGTTGGCGGAATTCCACAAAACGCCTTCTCTGCTCCTGTCTTTCGATGCAGAGAAGGCGTTTGACAGAGTCCACTAGTCCTCCAAAATTCAGTTTTACAGGCACCATTAACTCAGCGATACTCACCCTCTACTCCCATCCGTTGTCAAGGGTTTAGACGTCTGGTATGACCTCGGACCCTTTTAAGATTTCTAACGGTACGAGACAGGGCTGTCCCTTCTCCCCGTTAATATTAGCACTAGTGATGGAACCCTTGGCAGCAGCCATAAGAGCCTACCCCAAAATATCAGGAATACAGATAGGAAATACGTCCCACAAATTAGGACTCTACGCAGATGACCTCGTCATAATTATGACCAACCCCCTACAGTCCTTGCCTGCACTTTAAAAACGACTCATTTGGCCAGTTGTCCTTATACAAAATCAATTGCTCCAAATCCAATCTGATAGGCATAGACCTTAACCATGACTTGTAAACAACCCTCACTCGTTCGTCCCCGTTTCCATGGGCTCCAACCACAACTGTCTCCTATCAAGGGATACAAGCAACTGTCCCTTCCAATAACATCCTACAAATAAGCTATGAAGCACTCAAGAGACAAGAGATTTGCACATCCCTCTGAACCACCCGAGCCTCCTGGGCTGGAAGAATAGCCTTGTCCAAAATGTTTCTCTTACACCACCTGCTATACTTGTTCCAAACTCTCCCAATACCACTACTCTCCTCACAACTAGACACACTCCAACGCAACATAAATAAATTTATCTGGGACGACAAATGCCTCAGAGTTAAACAATCCATCATTAGCACCAAAACAAACAAAGCAGGCATGGGTACCCCTAACATCAAAAAGTATTACAAAGCAGTCTTTCTCAACCAGACACGACACTGGTGGTCACCATCATCAAGCCCTTTATAGACACAAATAGAAGCCACTCTCAAGCATCCCACTAAATCCCTCCTGGCAGCTATATAGCTACAACACTGACCTGAAGCTCAATTAACGCAACCCTCAAAATCTGGAGCTCAGTCATTCAACATACGAAAGGAATCTCAAAAAAAGCCTTGGAATCTTTACCTTTGTCGACATTGGAAATAATATGTTCTGACTTGTCACTAGCTTCATGGACAACAGCGGGTATCAACACGATAGGATCAGCTATCTTTTACAAAACTCTGGACTCCCCAGAAACCCTAGAAAAATCTCCCTCAATGAAGAAATGGGAAGAGACACTAAACTTCTCAACAAACTTAGAGTGATGGTACCTCGCAACAAGACTCCCACGAAAAACTTCCAGGTGCATTTCCCAGTGGGAAACAGTGCAAAAGATACTTCATCAATTGTACTATACCCCTACAAGAATATCCCACTTTTCAGCATCACAAGCATCCTCTTGCTGCAGAAATTGTGGAAACAAGGGAACTACAGTGCATGTCTGGTGGTCCTGCCCTCTCCTACTTTAATTCTGGCAATTTGTACAAACTCTTATAAGCAAAGTAACCTGCAACTCCACTACCATTACACCCCAACTAGTGCTACTAGGTTTGGGAATGTAAAACTGGGTAAACACAAAGAAGGCGCCTCTGCAGTATAAACAATTTTATTACAGCCAAAGGCTTAAAATACACTTACTAGTAGGTGATTATAGACAGGCACATCAATAGCTCCTGTGAAAGATGCAGTCCAGCGCTGTACGGGATTCTGGGCATGAGTCCTGTCTGCAGACAGGGTTACAGCCCATCCGACCAGCGGGGAGTGTAGGCAGAGAGGATCCTCAGTATGAATTCGGGCCAGGGGACGACAGGAAGCAGCTGTGCAGTGAGCACAGTGCACCAGACTGGCTTGTGATGACACAGGAAGTGCTCCCGGGGCCGGTGTGGAACGTGCGGACCCGGAAATGACGTCAGGCGGCAGGACACGTTTCAGAGCGAATCAGTGGCTCCTTCCTCAGCCAATGGGCTGGATAGCTGGGATTACTTCCTTTTTCTTTTAGCTGTGGGCGTGACCCTGGGCAGAGCCAGCCTCAGAGTGTCAGCAGAGAAAGACTTGTACAGGGGATACGTAACCAAAGCATAACAGAACATGGATAAGTGGGGGACAAAGACACAAACGGAAAGAGCAACACAAGGGTACATTCATAAAGTTAGTGGTGTATCGGATCTCTATTTGAATAATTCTGTGGGGATGCCACCACAAGCATAAGAGTGCTAGAAAGCCTGTGTGAGGCTATGGAACAGCGCACAAAGGAGCTGATATATTTATAAGGCACTAAAACTGCAACATTACAAGGTTACAAGATGCCCAATTATGCATGTATTGGCATAAGGTGACGTGAAGGTACACTCATAAGTAGTACGTATAAAAATCAAGGATTATAATAATGGTAATGATAAAATTAATAAAGACAATTATATATTATAAAAAAAAAATGAAGAAATTATAAAATGAAGGGCAGCCAGCGCATAAGCAGGCAGAGGCAAGCTGAGTAGTGGGAAGGCACCCATTGCCCGCAATGGTGGCCTACTGCACTTGGAGGGGAATGAAGAAGACAGCATGGCCTCAGAGGAGGGCATGAACCTTCTTCATTCCCCTCCAAGTGCAGTAGGCCACCATTGCCGGCAATAAGTGCCTTCCCACTATTCAGCTTGCTTCTCCCTTGGTTGCCTGCTTATGTGCTGGCTGCCCTTCATTTTATAATTTTTTTCATTTTTATTTATTTTTATTTATAATATATAATTGTCTTTATTAATTTTATCATTACCGTTATTATAATCCTTGATTTTTATACTTACTACTTATGAGTGTACCTTCACGTCACCTTATGCCAATACATGCATAATTGGGCACTTTGTAAACTTGTAATGTTGCGATTTTAGTGCCTTATAAATATATCAGCTCCTTTGTGCGCTGTTCTATAGCCTCACACAGGCTTTCTAGCACTCCCATGCTTGTGGTGGCATCCCCACAGAATTATTCAAATAGAGATCCGATGCACCACTAACTTTATGAATATACCCTTGTGTTGCTCTTTCTGTTTGTTTCTTTGTCCCCCACTTATCCATGTTCTGTTATGCTTTGGTTACGTATCCCCCTGTGCAAGTCCTTCTCTGCTGACACTCTGAGGCTGGCTCTGCCCAAGGTCACGCCCACAGCTAAAATAAAAAGACAGTAATCCCAGCTATCCAGCCCATCGGCTGAGGAATGAGCCACTGATTCGCTCTGAATCGTGTCCCACCCCCTGACGTCTTTCCAGGTCTGCGTATTCCACGCCGGCCCCGAGAGTACTTCCTGTTTAATCACAAGCCGGTCGCTGCACAGCTGCTTCCTGGTGTCCCCTGGCCCGTATCCATACTGAGGATCCTCTCTGCCTACACTCCCCACTGGCCGGATGGGCTGTAACCCTATCTACAGACAGGACTCATGCCCAGGATCCCGTTCAGCACTGGACTGAATCTTTCACAGGAGCTATTGATGTGCCTGTCTATCATCACTTTCTAGTAAGTGTATTTTAACCCTTTGGCTGTAATAAAATTGTTTATACTGCACTTAGAGCTGCCTTCTTTGTGTTTACCCTGTTTCTCTAGAGTCTGCTGTTGCTCGTTGGGAGTGCTGCCCTGGTGCCTAAACTCTCCTTGAACCAGCCCACCTTTCCCTTTGGGACAATTCTCTGTGCCACAGCGGTGATCCAGAAGCGCCCTTCACCTTCCACAAACTGGAGTGGAAAACTGGGATACCTCTCACCGAACCATCCTTATCCACATCCTAATCGTGGCTAGGTTATCCATAACAAGAAATTGGAAAGACTGCATGCCTCCCTCACCACAAATAATTCACAAATGAATCAACCAACATTTACAGATGGAGCTCATGCACACCTGACCTCGCCTTAATTCCAAAAGGACTGGACCCCATAGTTTAAATATACCAATACTGATCTCAATACCTTATATACTCTATAATACCGCTAAATATCAAAGCAGGATATTTACCTTCCTTGCAGAATAGATAACTAAGCGGATGCCCAGTCACTTGTTAGAACCCCCCCCTCTCTTCCCCTACCCCCTACACCTGAATACCTGGACCATGACTGACATCAATATGGTTATTACTGTTAAGAAAATGTTTGCTTTCTGATATTATTGTAGCTCACTACTGTTTGATGAAATATCATATTACATATTCTACCACCATTGTTATATGATACTATCATAAGCAGATGTCTGTAATTTTTGTGAAACTCCAATAAAAATCGAAGTCATAAAAAAATGTAATATATTGCACCGTACCAGTCTTTAGATGTGATGGCTGCATTTGTTTTCTTTATTCTGGCCTTTTTTCTTTATTTTCACCTGGCGACCCTGCCAGTAACACACATCCTGTCCTAGGGTGACAACACTCACTCACCACACTGTATTTGTGAAGGACCAACATTGCCATCCAAGGCTGTTCTGCTGATTTGGACTACAGACAGTTCAACCTCTCCTCATCTCCATAACATAGTAGGTTGGTGTTCTGTCATTCAAATTCATATTTTTTCTCACTTGTAGAAAATGTTCTTAGCCTACAAAAAAATAAACTAAGGCAGCCCTCAAATATACAGACTGGTAGATTGCAATATATTGCATTTTTGTTCTTGGGATTAAAACACTAACTTTGTGCAATCAGTGTATCTTCCTTTTAAGCAAAGGTGATTTTCCTCACAATTTAGTGTGCTCTCTTTTTCTTTTTATTGTAGTTTAATACTGAATGTGGATATGCTGTGAGCTATCAAGAATTGGCGGACTGCTGAAAACTAATACCACTGAGCTGCAATTAAATGAAGTCTAAGAAAAACAGTGATAAATATAAAAAGCTGTTCACTTGAGCCTGTTTTTTTTGTCTTTTGGATATGCATGGAAGCAAAAGTTGTGCACCACAAAGTTTCAGATCTGTAGCAGAGAAAGAACCCCATATCTCACTATGTGTGTGCATGCAAAGTTAATGTTGACTAATACTAGAATATAAATGCATCCCAGCTGCTGAATTTCTTTTTTTTAACATTTTCCTAAGTTAAATTGACAAATTCTCTTGAATGCCCCCCACTGTTACTTATCTTTCCTGCTCTCCCCCATAACCCTTATAAAGTGTGACAGTGCCGAATTAGACCAGTGTAAAGCCAGCCAGTGATGGATTGACATTTGGCCGGTTCAGGAGTATTGACTTCTATACAACCAGCATGTCTTTTTTTTCACTCGATCAATGCCGCCGGCTATAGCCAACAGCACTGATGAGTGTATTCTAATGACGGGGGACTCTCCCCACTGTCAGAATAAAATTGCTCTGCGGTAAAAATTCCCCTATCAACACCAAGTGTGTTAACCTGGAAATCGATTAATTTTTTTGAACCCTTTGGTTGAATGAAGAAAAAATGTGTCATATATAGCTTGCCTTAAAACGGAGTTCCAGCCATAATATGACTTCTAAGATAAAAATACCCCTAGATTACTCATGCCTCATAAAATGTAACAAAGGTATGTTGTAAACTATGCCCAGTGTTCTATATGTGCGGCATCGTTTCCATAGACGCCAATGTTAAATGTTACGGGAGCAGTGCCATGCGAAGCTGACCAAGATCTCCCAGGGGCCAGTGCAAAGCCGGAAATTACGTACAGTGCTACATGTGGCTTATCAAGAGGACATGTCAGTTTGCCCTGAAAAGGCAAAGTGGCAAATATACTTTAACCACTTCAGCCCCAGAAGGATTTCACACTTTAGGACCAGAGCCCTTTTTGCGATTCGGCACTGCGTCGCTTTAACTGACAATTGCGCGGTTGTGCGACATTGTACCCAAGCGAAATTTGCGTCCTTTTTTCCCCCACAAATAGAGCTTTCTTTTGGTGGTATTTGATCACTGCTGCGTCATTTCTGATCGCCGCTATAAACAAAAGAAGAGCGACAATTTTGCAAAAAAACCCAAATTTCTTACTTTTTGCTAAAATACAAATCCAAAAAAAATATATAAAAAAACATTTTTTTCATCGGTTTTGGCTGATTTATATTCTTCCTCATATTTGTGATAAAAAAAAATCGCAATCGGCGTCTATTGATTGGTTTGCTCAAAAGTGCCCGCGTTTACGGACGATGAGAATTCATTTCTGGAGTTTTTATTTATTTTTTATTTTTTACTAGTAATGGCAGCGATCTGCGATTTTCAGCGGTACTGCGATATTGTGTATATTGTGTTCACCTGCAGTGAAGGGGTTAACCTGCAGGGGGCGCTCTAAGGGTTAACTGTGTTCCCTGGGCGTGTTCTAACTGTATGTGGGCTGCCCTAGCAGGGAAAGGGGAGCGATCACAGTGATCACAGCCCTTCCCCCTCTCACAGAACGGAGATTCGTGTTTACTTACACTTTTTATCTTAAGGTATAGAATGCATTTATTTGCATCAGCCATGACAGTTAACCAGCAAGGGTATTCTAAGAGTACATTATTGAATGTACTGACTTGACTTTTGATACAAATGTTTGTCGTACCAGTGTATGGCCAGCTAAAAAAGAGAGAGTATTTTCTAGTCAATCTTTGCTCCTGTGTTCTACAAGAGGAAGCTGAACTCTGACATGTAGTCCAGGTCCAAATAAATAGATGTGTGTTAAAGCAGACAGTATGTGAGCAAACCAGAAGTTCAGTATAGTGACTGACAGAACCAGTTAAGTGGAAAGGTTCATCCTAAAGAGGAATAAACAGAGCTTTGTAATAAAATAGCCAGGAAGCTGAAATACATTTGTGTTCCTTGTTTTGCTCTACAACCCTTGTGTAAGCAGAACACTATGGGGGGAGATTTACTAAAACTGGAGCACTCAGAATTTGGTGCAGCTGTGCATGATAGCCAATAAACTTCTAGCTTCAGCTTGTTCAATTAAGCTTTAACAACAAAACCTGGAAGCTGGTTGGTTTTTATGCAGAGCTGCACTAGATTTTGCATGCTCCCGATTTATTAAATAACCCCCCAGTGTTATTTGAAAGTGTGGAAGAATAAAAAGTGGGCAAAAGCTCTCTATTTAAAGCTAAAGATATTACAGTAGACATATCCAGCTCTAGGTCCATTACACATTTGTTTAATATACAGGGTGGGCCATTTATATGGATACACCTTAATAAAATGGGAATGGTTGGTGATATTAACTTCCTGTTTGTGGCACATTAGTATATGTGCCCATTGTTTTGCTTGTGAAATTCCCAATAAGTTTGATGTGTCACATGACCCTCTTCCTATTGAAAAAACAAAAATTGGATTCAAAATGGCCACCTTCAAAATGGCCGCCATGGTCACCACCCATTTTGAAAAGTTTCCCCCCTCACATATACTAATGTGCCATAAACAGGAAGTTAATATCACCAACCATTCCCATTTTATTAAGGTGTATCCATATAAATGGCCCACCCTGTAGATTAAAGCCATTTTATATGGCTGTAATTGATAACTTAATTAAACACAGATTCTCCTACACCTTTATCTATTAGCTCTCAAATGATTCACTGGGGAATTTATAAATCTGTATGTAATGTACAGCCTTTAGGCGATCCTTGAAAACTAATTTATTCAGGGAAGTCTATCCCGCCTTCACCTAAAAACTATACTTGCGTCAAATCCATAAGATCACTCCCTGCAGCTATTACCTCCACCACCACCTCCCCCTCCCTTTAAATTGTAAGCCCCATGAGCAAGGCTCTCCTATTCCTTCTTTATTGAACTGTGTTGTAATTGTACTGTCCCCCTTAATATTGTGAAGTGCTGCAAACTCGTAGTGCTATATAAATCCTGTATAACAGGGGTCTCCAAACTTTCTAAACAAAGGGCCAGTTTACTGTCCTTCAGGCTTTAGGGGGGCCAGTGCGAGTAGAAAATGCCCTGGTATCAGTGCCACATCATTGGTTTCAATGGGAGGAATAGGTCCCCATTGTTGACATCAAT
Source organism: Glandirana rugosa (assembly GCA_018402905.1). Classification (NCBI taxonomy): domain Eukaryota; kingdom Metazoa; phylum Chordata; class Amphibia; order Anura; family Ranidae; genus Glandirana; species Glandirana rugosa. The sequence goes on along the minus strand of BLSH010361173.1, from coordinate 18,666 downwards.
GAGAAGAATAGTGCCCGATTGATGATGTCAGTAGGGGAATGGTGCCCTATGATCGGTTTCAGTTGGTGAAATAGTGACCCAAAGGCCAGATAAAGTCAAACAAAGGGCCACATCTGGCCCCTGGGCCGCAGTTTGGAGACCGCTGCTGTATTATAATAATAATAATGTAGAAATCCCTTTTTTAAAAATACTATTTTTAATAAATGTCATTACTTGTATCAAATTGTATTGTAAGCAAACATCTCCAAAAAAAGAGTTGTTTAGTATTTCTACCATCTTATGTTGAAAGAATAAGTACATATTTATTAATCTTTGATCCGATGTAATATGTTATATCCTAGTAGTCAGCACAGAAATATTAAATTTGATCATGATAGTGTTTCTTAAGCTCATAGTACAGGTGATACTCGAAAAATTTGAATATTGTGCAAAAGTTCATTTATTTCAGTAATGCAACTTAACCACTTGCCGACCGCCAACCGCAGGTTGACGGCGACAAGGTGGTTCGTTATCGCAAATCGCCGTCATACGACGGCGGCTGCGATAACGCACACTGTGATCGCGCGCGCACCGCCGGAGGCGCGCCCGCACGCTCACTGTGTTCGGGGAGGGCCAGTGAGCGGGTGCGGCGGCTTCGATTGCCGCCGGCTACCCGCGATGGCCCCCCCGGAGCGAAGGAACGGAGGTCCGTGTATGTAAACACGGACCTCCGTTCTGTGATGGGGGAAGGGCTGTGATCACAGCCTTCCTGTACATGAAGGCTGTGACCACTTCCCTTCTCCTGTTAGGGCAGTCCCCCCACAGTTAGAACACGCCCAGGGAACATAGTTAACCCTTAGAGCGCCCCCTGCAGGTTAACCCCTTCACTGCCAATGGCATTTACACAGTAATCAGTGCATTTTTATAGCACTGATCGCTGTATAAATGCCAATGGTCCCAAAAAAGTGTCAAAATGGTCCGACATGTCCGCTGAAATATCGCAGTACCGCTAAAAATCGCAGATCGCCGCCATTATTAGTAAAAAATAAAAAATAAAAAAAACCCCCAAAAATTAATTCTCATCATCCGTAAACGCGACCACTTTTGCACAAATCAATCAATAAACGCCGATTGTGATTTTTTTTATCGCAAATATGAGGAAGAATATAAATCGGCCAAAAACGGTGAAAAAAAATGTTTTTTTTATATTTTTTTTTTGGATTTGTATTTTAGCAAAAAGTAAGAAATTTGGGTTTTTTTGCAAAATTGTCGCTCTTCTTTTGTTTATAGCGGCGATCAGAAATGATGCAGAGGGGATCAAATACCACCAAAAGAAAGCTCTATTTGTGGGGGAAAAAAGGACGCAAATTTTGTTTGGGTACAACGTCGCACGACCGCGCAATTTTCACTTAAAGCGACGCAGTGCCAAATCGCAAAAAGGGCTCCGGTCCTAATGCTGGAAATCCTTCCGGGGCTGAAGTGGTTAAAATGTGAAACTAATATATGAGATAGACTCATTACATGCAAAGCAAGATAGTTAAAGCCGCGATTTGTCATAATTGTGATGATTATGGCTTACAGCTCATGAAAACCCCAAGTCCACAATCTCAGAAAATTAGAATATTGTGAAAAGGTGCAATATTCTAGGCTCAAAGTGTCCCACTCTAATCGTCTAATTAAGCCATAACACCTGCAAAGGGTTCCTGAGCCTTTAAATGGTCTCTCATTCTGGTTCAGTAGGAATCACAATCATAGGAAAGACTGCTGACCTGACAGTTGTGCAGAAAACCATAATCGACACCCTCCATAAGGAAGGAAAGCCTCAAAAGGTAAGTGCAAAAGAAGTTGGATGTTCCCAAAGTGCTGTATCGAAGCACATTAATAGAAAGCTATGTGGAAGGGAAAAGTGTGGAAGGAAAAGGTGCACAAGCAGCAGGGATGACCGCAGCCTGGAGAGGATTGTCAGGAAAAGGCATTCAAAGGTGTTGGGGACTTTCACAAGGAGTGGACTGAGGCTGGAGTCAGTGCATCAAGAGCCACCGCACACAGATGGATCCTGGACATGGGCTTCAAATGTCGTATTCCTCTTGTCAAGCTGCTCCTGAACAACGAACAACGTCAGAAGCGTCTTACCCGGGCTAAAGAAAAACAGACCTGGTCTGTAACTCAGTGGTCCAAAGTCCTCTTTTCTGATGAGAGCAAATTTTGCATCTCATTTGGAAACCAAGGACCCAGAGTATGGAGGAAGAATGGAGAGGCACACACTGCAAGATGCTTGAAGTCCAGTGTATAGTTTCCACAGCCTGTGTTGATTTGGGGAGCCATGTCATCTGCTGGTGTTGGTCCACTGTGCTTCATTAAGTCCAGGGTCAACGCAGCCGTCTACCAGGAGATTTTGTAGCACTTCTTGCTTCCTTCCGCAGATGAGCTCTATGGGGATGCTGACTTCATTTTCCAGCAGGACTTGGCACCTGCCCACACTGCCAAAAGCACCAAAACCTGGCTCAATGACCGTGGGATTACTGTGCTTGATTGGCCAGCAAACTCGCCTGACCTGAACCCCATAGAGAATCTATGGGGCATTGCCAATAGAAAGATGAGAGACATGAGACCCAACAATGCAGAAGAGCTGAAGGCCACTATTGAAGCACCCTGGTCTTCCATAACACCTCAGTAGTGCCACAGGCTGATAGCTTCCATGCCACTCCGCATTGAGGCAGTCATTTCTGCAAAAGGGGTCCAAACCAAGTACTGAGTACATATGCATGCTTATACTTTTCAGAGGTCTGATATTGTTCTATGTACAATCCTTGTTTTATTGATTGCATGTAATATTCTAATTTTCTGAGATTGTGGATTTGTGGCTTTCATGAACTGTAAGCCATAATCATCACAATTATGACAAATCACAGCTTGAACTATCTTGCTTTGCATGTAATGAGTCTATCTCATATATTGGTTTCACCTTTTAAATTGCATTACTGAAATAAATGAACTTTTGCACGATATTCAAATTTTTCGAGTATCACCTGTAAGTTAGCCGATCCATAATCCCACATATTTGACCAGTTTATACTGGGCACTGTATTTTTTTTTTCTTGGACCCTACAGCTAAGCTTTGTATTGGTGCTTACAACTATATATTTTTTGTTTGTACACACCCACTACTTACACATTGTCACAATATATACAGTATTTCTACAAGAAGAATATAGCAAGCTGCACACATGAAAAATCACAGCAGCTTGCAGTATGAAAATAATCTGACAGCAAGAAATAATAATAATTATCGTTCATCACGAGTTACGTGTAAAGTTCCCCTTTCACCAACTGAAGTTTGTCACTAGCTTTATAACTTCCTTTTATGCAGATGTGATATCGTTAAAACACAGTGTATTCAACTGTTCCAGAAAATATATTTTAGAATATAGAGGAACCGTTTTTCTTTCCTAGTTCTTCGCATGAAGTTTTCTGCCACAAATTGCCAATTTGAAACCCTGGCCTCATTTTAGCCTAGGATTGGGTATCACATCTGGTAAGTTTATTAATTTATTTGTAGATAATTAAATATATAAAAACATATGTATTTTTAAAATTGTATATGAATATACTCTGTAGAGTTCTTATTGCTTAGAGATGTGTGTATTGTTTTATAAAATGAACATAGTTGCATTTTTTTTTTTTTTGTGGATGAAATAAGCAGTCAAAAATGTTATAATGTTAAAAAAACTTTTGGTTTGGCTCGATTGCCAATTTGACATCTTTGTCTAAAATGTTATTTTCCCTGAATCATTGACATGGGATAGAGGTTTTTCCCTATGCCTTGGAGCTGATGGCTTGTTTAATGACTGGTCAAAGAGCACTGATATGGATTAGCCCTTAGTTACCGATCAAATTTTACAGTTTATGAATTTCCTGTTTTCATGTAGTTTACAGCACACTTATCTTTACTATTAATAAATCAAGGAGAGGTGCTCAGAATCTGCTATTCCTTCTAAATTTTTGTTTAAAAAAAAAAAAAACTAAAAAACAATGGCACGTGCTATCAAACACCAGCCCCTGGAATCTACTTTACTTTAGTAGGGTTTTATTTCACTTGTGTGTAACATATGTATTATTGTTAATATTCCAATGTGCATTAATTCGTTTTTCTATTACTACTTGATTTAATTTTTTTATACAAATTAGAGTTCCTAGATTTGATGTTCTTCTCACAAGAACATAATAAATCATTTTGGTGTTTTTTTTTATAATCCTTTTTTTTTCTTCTAGCTTTTTCTTTTTTTTACACAAGTGAAAAATTCAAGAAATGTATGCATAAAATGGGATCCAATTGTGACGTAGATATTCCAAATGTAAAAAAAAAATGTAGTGCAGCCAAGGAATATAAGCTTATGCCATGTGCCTCTGAAAGGGACTGCAGCTTCCAATGACGCGATTTTCTGCTGGGCATCTTCCCTCTCAAGCTGTAGAGTGGGTGATGGTGCACAATACTTAGTAGTAAGGTGAAGTATGAAGCAGTAAACACACCTGCGATCTTTAGGGGATTGGTTTTAGGTCTATAGGGAAAATAGAGAAATGTTTGCAATCATAACAGTTTATGTAGCAAGTTTCAGCTGTACAAGATGAATCTCAAGATGAAAATTAGACCAAGTACCAATAAACTCTCGAATGCAGCTAAGGTTTCTCAGATCCTTTTTTTGGCAGAGGGAGACACATGGAATTGGGATGTGTTATAGTATGCAATGCTTTCTGTATAATTTTGAGGTTTGTAAAATGATAACTGATTCTTCTTCAATAATTTCTGTTCCCTATAGCTGCTTATTTTAGTCTCTGATTTCCCATGTGTTTAGCTCAAGTTGGTTTATGTAGCTGTAGTTATGTCATATTATCCAGTCAAACATAGTAGATACATGTATTTAAACAAAGATATCTGTAAATGACAAGGCCATGATAACCTTACATATCACATATCTGAAATCTAAAGAACAGTCCACAATGCAAATATGCCAGGAGACGAATATATACAAAGATATAAGCAACAATACATGACAAAGAACTGTGGATTGCCATGCTGAGTTCAAATCTCACCAAGCACATTGTTTTCATGGTGTTTATATATTAGTTAAAGATTAAATATTGATTGCTTTGCGCAAAAGTTATAGCATCTACAAACTAGGGTACATTTTTTGGAATTCACGCAGCTTTTATTTTATGACTGCCTATCTTGTTTCCTGAGGTGCTATAATGGAAGGGCAGTACAACAGGAAAGTAGACACCCCAAGGAATTAGCTGAGAGGCATGTTGAGCCCATTGAATATTTTATTTTTTGTCACAAATGATAAAAAAAAAAATACACAAAGTTGTCACTGAAATTATATATTGCTCACACATGCCATGAGTATATGTGGAATTACACCCCACAATACATTCTGCTGCTTCTTCTGAGTATGGGAATATCCCATGGGTGAGACTTTTTGTAAGCCTAGCCACGTACGGGACCCTGAAACCAATCACCTCCTTCAGGATTTCTAAGGGCAAAAACGTATGCCTTCACCCCACACTACCTATCACAGTTGCGGAGGCCATGGAATGCCCAGATAGCAAAAAAACCCTTCAGATGACCCAATTTTGGAAAGTAGACACCCCAAGCTATTTGCTAAAAGGCATGTTGAGTCCATTGAATATTTTATATATATTTTTTATTTTTTTTGTTTTTCACAAAGTTGTCACTAAATGATATGTTGCTCAAACATGTCATGGGTATATGTGAAATTACACCCCAAAATATATTCTGTTGCTTCTTCTGAATATGGGGATACCACATATGTGAGACTTTCTGGTGGTCTAGCCGCGTACAGGACCCCGAAAAACCAATCACTGCCTTCATGCTTTCTAAGGGCATAAAAATACATTTTCCATTTATTTCTACTTTTTGCAAAACAAATGAGAGCTGCAAAATACTCACCATGCCTCTTAGCAAATACCTTGGGGTGTCTACTTTCCAAAATGGGGTAATTTGGGGGGCTTTTGTGCTACCTTGACATTTCAGGGCCTCCAAAACTGTGATAGGTACTGAGGAGTAAAATCACCATTTTATGCCCTTAGAAAGCCTGAAGATGGAGATTGGTTTTTGGGTTCTGTTCGCGGTTAGGCTCCCAAATATAAAATATTCCATGGACTCAACATGCCTGTCAGCAAATATCTTGGGGTGTCTACTTTCCAAAATGGGGTTATTTGGGTTTTTTTTTTGCAATCTGGGCATTTCATAGGTAGTGTGGGGTGAAGGCATACATTTTCTCCCTTAGAAATCCTGAAGGCGGTGATTGGTTTTTGGGGGCCCGCACGCTTATAGACTCACAAAAAGTCTCACATACGGGGTATCCCCGTACTCAGGAGAAGCTGCAGAATATATTTTGGGGTGTAATTCTACATATACCCCTACATAGCCCAAGAAAACCATGGAAGATGGAGGGAGGGTGGGGCGTTCCATCCCACTGCTTGTAAAAGCAGTCTAGCAGCTAATCAGCCCCTAGGATTGCCTTTACATGAAAGACGACCGCTGGCTGATGATACCTAGATGATACCTATACCTGCAGGCATCATTCCGGTATAACCACTCTAAAACCAGCAACATACTAATGTGTCACTGGTCCTTGTTGGGCATATTTTGTAATGTTCTTTTTTTTCATCCAGCCTGTGGGTTAAATGAATAAAAAAAGAATCAATCAGTGGGTATGCCCACCATTAGAAAACCACCCTTCATCCACACACTTATAATGGTGGGCATAGCCCCTTTTTAAAAATGTATACCGGAGCATAGGGGCAATCCGCCCCAATTTCCACCCATGTTCCTATGCTCTTTTTTTAACTGTGGTGGTAAAATCACCTCCAACAGCGCTGGAGTCACTGCTTTATGCATGGTGGGAGCAAACTCTGTTGCTGTCCCCATAAATAAATAGATGCTGCAGCTGGCATACCTGAAAACCAAATAAAGATTAATAAAACACAGTAACACATAAAAAAACATTCCTGCTAAGAAGAAAAAATAATAAAACATTACAGGAAAACATTATAAAAACATTACATACCTGCAAAAAAAAAAAAATGATTAAAAAACAGTAACAAAACATTACAGGTATGCAAAAAAAACAATAGCGAGTAATAGAAAGAAAATAGAGAGAAAATAGGGATAGAAAAACAAGAAACGTGCAACTGTTTTTGGCTTTTATTATTTTATATTTTTTTTGGTTTTCATAACTTTTTTTTTTTGGCACGCTTTTTTTTTAACAGTAAAGGTTAGGGTCTACAAAAATGCGGTGACATCTTTGGAGACCCCATGACAGTGTACCCTATTCCTGTACAGTGCTGTTCCCTACACTAATACTCAACTATTATATGGTAGCGCTCGAAGTCACAGTCACCGATGCAAAGACCAGGCTGGTCAAAACAGGAGGGACAATAAAAATGGGGGTCATGCTGTATCCGCCCTGTCTGCAGACACAACATTATTTTGGGGGATCGGGTGGTAGGGGTACCAGGGATGGCATGTGGATAATGCCATCCATGCAGCTGGCTCACTGCATTTGGATTGGGAAGATGGAGTGCAGAACCATTTAGATACAGAAGGGCTCTGACGATCTCTTCCTGTAATTGAAGGAGAGATCCAGTCCGTCCTGACACTCTGTATAGCACATAAGCGTTCAGCATAGCCAATTGGAATAAGTATACAGACACTTTTTAATACCAGCGTCTGGTCTTACGGGCAATTAGGTACGGCGCCAATAACTGGTCGTTGAGGTCCATCCCTCTCATACTTTGGTTATATTCATGGACACAGAGGGGTTTCTCCACAACACCAGTCGCCGTTGGAATTTGGACTGCCTATCTGCATGAAGGGAGGAAAGAACGAAAAAATTATTTGTATCCCTCCACTTCATTGCAAGCAAATTACCACTTTTCAAGCAGGCTCTCTCCCCCAGTCTAAGTCGGGATTCTACTAGTCGTTGGGGGAAGCCCCGGTGATTAGGTTGCATAGTGCCACATGATCAAACAACTTACTAAAAAGTGGCACACTTGAGTAGTAATTGCCCACGTACAAATGGTACCCCTTTTCAAATAAGGGTGACACCAAGTCCCACGCAATCTCCCTATGTAGTCTGGGCATCCTTCCGGCTCTACGTGACTATCTTTTCTCTCATAAACCATAAAACTTTATGTATAGCCTGTGGCCCTGTCACAGAGCTTACACAACTTGACCCCGTATCTGGCACGCTTGCTGGGGAGGTACTGTTTGAAAGCAAGACGGCCAGAAAATGTAATCAGGGACTCGTCCACGCACACAACTTGGCCGGGAATAAAAAGTGCTGTGAACTGCTGGTTGAAGTGGTTTATGAGGGGCCGAATTTTGTAGAGCCGATCATATTCAGGGTCATACCATGGACGACAGAGTTCTTTGTCGTTGAAGTACATAAACCGCAGGATTTGCTCGCATCGTGCCCTGGCCATGGAAGCAGAGAACACTGGCATGTGATGAATTGGGTCAGTGGACCAATATGACCGCAACTCAGGTTCTTTATGTATGTATTCAAAAATGCAGCGCTTATAATGTCCAACAATAAAAAAAAAAAGGATGTTGCAAGAAGACTGAAGGAGATCCCAGCACCAAAGTTCAATGTGGAAACATGAGCACACCACACCACAGTGAGCAGTCAAACTTCTTACCAGATGGCCCCAAGGGCAACACTTGTGAAGAATAAACTCTTAGTAGTATTGGCATCCAATCATCCGGTTTAAGAATCAAGGAATCTCCCTCATACACAATGACATCAGATGGCTGTTACAACACCAGTCAGAATTGTATCCCAAAGCGAACCTCCAATTATCCAGCCCAAAGAGGAACATCCACTGCAGATAGTATCTCAACAACCAGGGACAAAGGATATTCGACAAAATGAAGCCCATTTTGGTACGACATATATTTTATTAAAATAAAATACTCACATTTAAGCAAGGATTACAAGCCAGTCGTGTTGAGCGAACCCGGACTGTAACGTTCGGGTCCGTACCGAACTTTCGGGTGTCCGTGGCACGGACCCGGACCCGGACATTTCAAAAATCGTTCGGGTTCGGTCCGGGGTTCTGCTATTTTACTCCACGTGTTGAGAAGCTGCAGGGCAGCCAATCAACAAGCGTTTCACTGGTTTGCCCTTAGAAGCCATCACAGCCATGCCTACTAATGGCATGGCTGTGATTGGCCAGTGCATCATGTGACCCAGCCTCTTTATAAGCTGGAGTCACAGTGCTGCAGTCACATGCTCCTTGAGTTAGTGTAGGGAAAGGAAGCTGAAAGCTTGAGGGACAGATTTGAGACATTTTAAGACCTGATCCTGCATCCTGAGATAGATTACTTTACTACTGCTGTCTGTGCTGTTGCTCTGAGGACAGATAGCAGAAATTAGAGATTTTACATACCGCTGCTTTGAGTTGCAGCTAGCAACAAAATACGTCTCGAACTAGACGTTGAGTTTCGTCGCCATACATTTTAGAGATTAAAGACGATAGACAGGAGTCTCGTTGT
>BLSH010361169.1:9556-28735 GCA_018402905.1 Glandirana rugosa | reverse complement strand
GTGCTGTGAGCCCTGCAGTGCGTTTCTCCTCCCAGCTCCCGGCTCCGGCCTTTCACACTACAGAGACATCTCAGGTACACTGAGCTCTGTGATAGGACAGCCAATCTATGGAGGCAACTTATCTATGGGCACACTGTGCTGGGGCAGATAGTCTATGAGGACACTGTAATGGGGTAATTAATCTATGAGGGCATTGCGATGGGGCAACTATTCTATGAGGCAAATTATCTATGGGCACACTGTGATGGGGCAATTAATCTATAGGGGCATTGCGATGGGGCAACTATTCTATGAGGCAAATTATCTATGGACACACTGTACTGGGGCAAATGGTCTGTGGGGACACTGTTATGGGGCAAATACTGTATGGGGGCAACTTATCTATGGGGGCAATTAATCTATAGAAGCACTGTGATGGGGCAACTAATCTATGGGGGCATTCTGATGGTGCAATTAATCTATGAGGGCAACGTATCTATTCTGTGGGGACACTGTTATGGGGCAATTAATATATGGGGGCAACTTATCTATGGGGGCACTGTGATGGGGCTATTAATCTATGGAGGGCCTGTGCTGTGGCAAATGGTATATGAGGACACTGTAATGGGGCAATTAATATTTGGGGGCAACTTATCTATGGGGGCAATTAATCTATAGGGGCACTGTGATGGGGCAACTAATCTATGGGGGCACGCTGATGTTGCAAATAATCTTTGAGGCAAATTATCTATGGGCACACTGTGCTGGGGCAAATGGTCTGTGGGGACACTGTTATGGGGCAATTCATATATGGAGGGCAACTTATCTATGGGGGCACTGTAATGGGGCAATTAATCTATGGGGATTATTTATCTATGAGGACATGGTGATGGGGCAATTAATCTATAGGGGCACTGTGATGGGGCAACTAATCTATGGGGGCACATTGATGGTGCAATCAATCTATGAGGGCAACTTATCTATGGACACACTGTGATGGGGGCAATTAATCTATAGGGGCATTGCTATGGGACGACTAATCTACGGGGGCTCTCTATGAGGCAAATTATCTATGGACACACTGTGCTGGGGCAAATGGTCTATGGGGACACTGTTATGGGTCAATTAATCTATAGGGGTAACTTATCTATGGGGACACTGTGATGGGGCATTTAATCTATAGGGGCACTGCAACTGGCTACTAATATATGGGGGCACTCTGATGGGGCAATTAATCTATGAGGGCAACTTATCTAAGCGGACACTATAATAGGGCAATTAATCTCTGAGGGCAACTTATCTATGCGGACGTTGTGATAAGGCAATTCATCTATGGAGGGCCTTTGCTGGGGCAAATGGCCTATGAGGACACTGTGATGGGGCAATTAATCTATGGAGGCAACTTATCAATGGGCACACTGTGGTAGGGAAACTAATCTATGGAGACCCTGTCATAGGGCAAGTAATCTATGGGGACGCTGCGATGGGGCAACTCATCTACAGCAGTGGTTCTCAACTCCGGTCCTCGGGACCCCCCATCACAGGTGATATAATTTGCTGCTCAGTGACTGCAGTATTCTAGTTTGCATCTCCCCAAGGTAATACTGAAAATCTGGCCTGTTGGTGGGTCCCGAGGACCGGAGTTGAGAACCACTGATCTACAGGGACAACTTATCTACGAGGACACTGTGATGGGGGCAACTAATCTATAGGGGCCACTGTGATGGGGCAAATGGTTTATGGGGACTCTGTGATGGGCAATTAATCTATGAGGGCAACTTATCTACAGTTCTGTGAAAAAGTATTTGCCCCCTTCCTGATTTTTTTACATATTTGTCACACTTAAATGATTCGGATCATCAAACAAATGTACACAATATACTACTAATATTACACAAGGATGACCCGAGTAAATACAAAATGCAGTTTTTAAATAATTATTTAATTTATTAAGGGACAAAAGCTTTCCATACCTACCTGGCCCTATTTAAAAAAGTAATTGTGGTTCCAATTTGGGTGTTTTTTTTCTGCACATTTCGGCACATTTGCTGTGCGTGGCAAAACCCTAAACCTAATTGGTTTTACGCGTTTGGTAACAGCACCATGAGGCTGATGCACATTTTTTTCGCACTTTATGGGAATGCACACGGAAATGTAAACAACGACAAGGTGTGTCATAGCAGCTCGCAATGTTCCGCCATATTTTCTGCTATCACCTGTTGCACTTAGACCCCAAATAAAAATGGGAAAAAACACGCCTTTCAAAAACGCACCAAAGTCAACTAAAATAAAAAAGGGCACAGGAGCTGCTTTGACGCACTTTTGGAGCGTTTTGCATGGGCTGCCCTACATGTCTCATCAAAAACACACAGAAAAACCATGCAGAAAAAACGCAAGGCTCCCATGTTGCACAGTAGTGAACTGAGTCTTGTGTGTTATTATCATTCCATTCCATGGGGGGTTTATATGTCTCCATACTCCTGGAAGATGGGCCATGACAAGGGGGGAGAGGGGTCACATGACCCGGGCGCTGTGTTGGGGGGGCGGGGCACTGGTGACAGCTGCAGTCTCCCTCTCCTAGCACCTCCCCCAGAACTTTACAGTGTATGGATTACATTATAATCCTTCCACCCCACCCCTAACTATTCTGCCCCACCCCTAACTATTCTGATCCGCCCCCTCCTAAGTCCTCCTAGCTTCATACACCAAGAGACTAGATGAGTCTCCTCCCACATTCTGTCCCTGGCTCCACCTCCCGCACAGGCTTACTGGTTCATATTACCTTCACTAAAATGGTGGATAGCCACAAGTCCAGGTCCACATGAGAAGCAGTGATTGGTTGCTAGGGACTCCAGTACCAATGTCGTTGTGTGTGTTGTGTGCCCTGCCAGGGTTGGCAACTGTCAGTAAATTTACTGACAGTTTGTAAAAATCAGTGATATTTACAACTGTCTATAAATATCAGCGTCTGATAATTTGTCATGCTGTGCTGACTTTTAAGTGTAAAGCCGGCAAATTACTTGATGTGGGTATTGTCAGTGTTTCCATGTTGTGTTTAAATATCAATTGTCTTAGTTTCTAATAGGAGTTCTATTATTTTTCAAGTTGCCAGTAAAAAATGTGCTCCGCCAGTAAATTTTCTATGTTTTGCCAGTAAGAAACGCTGCTAGAGGTTGGCAACATCTCACACAGGTACACTGAGCCATGTGATAGGACAACCAACCTATGGGGGCAACTTATCTATGGGGACACTGTGATGGGGCAATTAATCTATGGGGACATTCTGATGGGGTAATTTATCTATGAGAGCAATTTATCTACAGGGAACTCTGATGGGGAAAATAATCTATGGGGACACTGTGATGGGGCAACTAATCTATGGAGGGCTTGTAAAGGAGCAAATGGTCTCAGGGGAAAGTGTGATGGGGCAATTAATATATGGGCAACTTATCTCTGGGGACACTGTGGTAGGGCAACTTATCTATGGGGACACTATGGGGTCATTGTGATGGGGCAACTAATCTTTGGGGGCATTCTGATGGTGCAATTCATCTATGAGGGCAACTTATCTATGGGGAACTCTGATGGGGCAATTAATCTGGGGGGGGGCAATATATCTATGGGGACACTGTGATTGGGCAACCAATCTATGGAGGGCCTGTGATGGTGCAAATGGTCTCAGGGAACAGTGTGATGGGGCAATTAATCTAAGGGGCAATTTATGTATGGGCACACTGTGATGGGGCAATTAATCTATAGGGGCAACTTATCTATGAGAACATTATGATGGGGGGCAATTTATCTATAGGGACACTCACTATGATGGGACAATTAAACTATGGAGGTAACTTATCTATATGGACACATTATGGGGACAACTAATTTATAGGGGCACTGTAATGGGGCACTGTAATAGAGGCAACTAATCTACAGTATAGGGGCACTGTAATGGGGAAACTAATCTGTGGGGGCACTGTGAGCGGGGCAGTTGATCTATGGGGCATTTGATTACTTTAAATGTGGATGTGATTGGCCTACTTTTGTGTCATTTACTTGTCTTACATTTTATTTTTGTTAAAGATAATTACTTGTGGAAGGCTGGAATAGAAGGGCACAGCCAGTGAAGGGGAAGGAGCTCAGATTTCGGGAGATCACAGGAAGGAGAAAAGGCAGAATTCAGGGCTCAGAGAAGACCGGTCACCATGAAAACCTCCAAGGCCAAATAACCACTGGAAGCTCTGAGGATCAGCACCAGGCAGATGCACCAGTAGGAGGTAAAACCTCATCAATTAACAATGTCTTTGCTACAAGTCACCCCCCAGTCTGGTCTGCTGATCCTCCAGATTACTCTCCAATGTGGTCCACTTACACTTCAGTTTATCCTCCATTATAGTTGAACAATGTTACAGGTCATTCTCCTTTCTAACAATACTCCAGGGCATCCACTGGCCCAGTCTGCGAATACTACATATTATCCCTTCGCAGAGCCATTGATAGGGGGGTAACAGGCAGTGATTGGGTCAGTGGGGGGGGGGAGTAATCCAGATGAAGCCACATTGGTAGGTGGCGTAACATGTAGAGGCATAGCCTGGTGGTGCCCCCCTTCCTTTACATGTCTTCGGAGAATGATTGGAGATTACCCCCCTATGAAGCGATTTCCCAAATAAGAGTCTTAACTTTTCGAACGTACATAAAAGACAGACCCAGCGAGGTCAGGATTGGCAGAAAATAGTCAGAGAGGAGGTTTTTCTTTGGAAAGTGGAGGAATGATTATTATCTAAGCACGGCTAGACCCCGTGGGGTCGCATATTGAGGTGACCCCCCAATTCACCTGGTGGAGGGAGCACGGTGTAACTGACAACACTGCACATTTAGGAAGGATTGCTTCTGACTTGGAAAGACGATTAGCACTACTTGCTTTGCACAATTTATAGTAGGCTTTTTATATAGTTTGTTTTTGCAGCCAAGGCACAGGACTCTTGGCTTTTCAGAAGTGGATTGTACTCATTATTGTGATTTGCACCTTAGTACTCAGCACTTTCTTTGGTTCATTTAGCACTTATTCCTTTTAATACTTGGAGAGTAATCATAATTAGCACTTTATTGTATCTATTTGTATGGCACATCATACTTGCACACATAGGAAGTGTTAGTTCAACGCACCAGCAGCGCCTCCACACTTTCACTATACCATTGGAACATATTGAAGCCAGAGGATCCACATAACAGCCAGGCAACTATAAATTTCAAAAAGAGGGCAGATATAGAAGCTTGGATGATCGCCTTTAATCTGTTTCCCTTATTGCCCATTCAGTCCTGTGTATTTCAGTAATGCACCGTAAGGAACACGCGATGGTCATTAAAGTTCTGTTTATTTAGAATAGCATCCCAACACCCAACTACAGTAGTGGGCAATGCACTTAACCACTTCAGCCCCGGAAGGATTTCACACTTTAGGACCAGAGCACTTTGTGCGATTCTGCACTGCGTCACTTTAACTGACAATTGCGCGGTCGTGCAACGTTGTACCCAAACGAAATTTGCGTCCTTTTTTTCCCCACAAATAGAGCTTTCTTTTGGTGGTATTTGATCACCGCTGCGTCATTTCTGATCGCCGCTATAAACAAAAGAAGAGCGACAATTTTGCAAAAAAAAAAACAAATTTCTTACTTTTTGCTAAAATACAAATCCAAGAAAAAAATATAAAAAAACATTTTTTTTCAACGGTTTTGGCCGATTTATATTCTTCCTCATATTTGTGATTAAAAAAAATTGCAATCGGCATTTATTGATTGGTTTGCACAAAAGTTGCCGTGTTTACGGATGATGAGAATTCTTTTCTGGGGTTTTTTTAATTTTTTTATTTTTTACTAGTAATGGCGGCGATCTGCGATTTTTAGCGGTACTGCGATATTGCAGCGGACATGTCGGACCATTTTGACACTTTTTTGGGACCATTGGCATTTATAAAAATGCACTGATTACTGTGTAAATGCCATTGGCAGTGAAGGGGTTAACCTGCAGGGGGCGCTCTAAGGGTTAACTGTGTTCCCTGGGCGTGTTCTAACTGTGTGAGGGCTGCCCTGGCAGTGAACGGGGAGTGATCACAGCTTCCATATAGAGGAAGGCTGTGATCACAGTCCTTCCCCCCTCACAGAACGGAGATCCGTGTTTACATACACGAACCTCCGTTCTTTCACTCCGGGGGGGGGGGCATCGCGGGTAGCCGGCAGAGATCAAGTCCGCTGCACCCACTCCCTGGCCCCCCCCCCGCTCACAGTGCTCGATCTGGCACCTGCCGTCAAGTGGATAACAAAACATACCATGTGTTGTGGTGATCTGCTTTAAAAAATGTCAGGTTGATTTTTTTAGTGTGTTAAAGTGGAAGTAGCTTATAATAAGGCTTACCTGTAGGTTAAATAAATATCTCCTAAACGAGCACTGTTTAGAAAATATTCTAGGGAGCAGCAGCCAGTGACGTCACCCGTCCTTTAGAGCCTGTGCCATGGCTGTGACTTCCAAGCACATGCATATGAGCGACGTCATTGCAGCTGGCAGGGCAGGCTCTACCACTAGGCGGAGTAGGCAGCCGCCTAGGGTGCATTTCTGCCCAGGGCGCCCAGCCCACATATTACCCCAGCCTGTCTATATATTACCCCAGCATGTCTATATACTACCCCAGCCTGTCCATATACTACCCCAGCCTGTCCATATACCTGTGGACCACGGCTGGCATGAGGAAGCGAGTTGGTGCTGCCATTATTTGTCTTTAGGCCAGGTCCAGAGGCACAGGTGTGGGCCTGTGGACCACGGCTAAAGAAATAGGTAGAAAGGCGCTGCAAAAATCTCCACCTCCGCCACCTCCATCCTATACATAGACAGGACAAATTGGGTGGAGTCAGGGGCGGAGCCAAAGGGGGTGGCAAAATGAGGTTTCACCTAGGGTGTCAAAAATCCTTGCACCAGCCCTGGCGGCTGGGCCATTCAAGCGGCCACAGCCCATGAACCCGGACCAGGTGAAGATGGAAGCCTCTGTAGCAGTGACAGCGGGCCGCTGGAGGGCTTAGTTTCAAGGTGCAATGCATATTAGTACATTATGCCTTTACCTTGCACAGTTTGCTTTTGTTTTTTTAAACCTTTACTACTGCTTTAAGGTCATTGCCAACCCAATTCAAATGAAAAGAGCTGCCGTGGAACACTCACTTTCTCCCTTACTTTTCGTGTTTGCGATTGAACCCCTCTCTATTGCTATCCACTTTCATCCCAATATTCCCAGTGACTGTTGTGGACAACAGGAGCATAAATGTGCTGTATTTGCTGATGACGTTCTCATGTACATCTCTAATCCTCAGGTTACTTTGCCCAAATTGGTGACTTTACTGCTACATTTTCCCAAGTTTCTGGGTTTTTGCTGAATTCCCAAAAACGATGGCTCTTAACATTTCCTTACCCCCTTCAATGGTTTAAAATCTTCATGATACCTATGACTTTCAATGGGAGCAGCATTCCCTTCCATACCTAGGGGTTCACTTAACGTCCTCCATTGAAAATCTTTACAGAGCTAACTATGCCCCCCTTTTTAAGCAACTCATGGATGATCTTCACTGCTGGATGGACTTTCCCTTATCTTGGTTTGGCAGAATCAACTTAATTAAAATGACATTCTTATCCAGATTACCGGTACTTTATTATTTTAGAACTTTACAGATAGCAGTCCCGAGAGGAGAATTGTTATGATTACAATCTTAAGACCTTCATTTTATTTGGGACAACAAGCGTCCTCGGATGAACAAAGAAAAAGGGTCCACCATATAGAACCAACATGTGTTGCCAACATCTCAATTGGTAATGAAACATAATACAAACCCCCTATTTGAGTGGGATTATAAAAAATAATATATTTTTATTTTATATTATATATTTATAATCTCACTCATATAGAGGGTTTGTTTTTTGTTTCTGATGAACAAATTGACACTAAGCGTTACACAACGGGGTGGGCTGGGCCTTCCTAATTTAAAGGCCTATCTTCAGGCTGCCCAAGTAACTCAACTCTCCTATATCACAGCTAAGGGTTCTACACCTTTGTGGGTCTCTGTTGAGGCTTTTTACTGTCTTACCTTCTCCATTGGAGTAACAAGAAAAAAGCCCATAGGGATTTGACACAACACTGATATCCAAAACAATAAGTAGAATGGTAAAAAAGTACAGTTTATTGAATCAAAGTTAAAAAAGTATCATACATGGAAAGGGTGACCATAGGGTCACAACACAAAACCATGGATTGCAATAAAATTATATGAACCACCTGATACCATATACTAGTGTAGGAGCAACATTTGGAGATGGAGCCAAACTCTATATATCAGGATGCACTATATGCCTGAGGGTGTTGTTGCTCCTACACTAGTATATGGTATCAGGTGGTTCATATAATTTTATTGCAATCCATGGTTTTGTGTTGTGACCCAAGGTCACCCCATCCATGATACTTTTTTAACTTTGATTCAATAAACTGTACTTTTTTACCATTCTACTTATTGTTTTGGATATCAGCGTTGTGTCAAATGCCTATGGGCTTTTTTCTTTTTACAAATTCTTTATTTATTGAGTCAGCATACAGAGAGTGGGTTATAACATCGTGTAAACATCTGAGGAGCATAACACAATAAGCTCTGCATCATTGGTGTTAACAACCAGGTTACTACAGTTAAGGAGGGTGCAGATATACCTGGGATCATTTCCTCATGTTCCCATAACCTCCCCAGTTGCATATATAACATATTGTCTCTAGGTTATGTGTGTGTAAACTTTTCTCGGATGCTGAATCTCTTATTACTTTTAACCATAAAAAAGAAGTATGGAGGAAGAGAAAGAACTAGAGAGGAAAAGGATTGAGCGTAAAAAGTGGAGAATAGAGAGGGAGATGGGGTAGTGGGAGGGTAGATAACAAGCAGGTGGGGGGAAGGAGGGTGGTCTCCCCCACCCGCTGACCCTATGCCGGACTATCTAGTAGGGACTTGCCTTCATCCGAGTAGATATACATATTCCAAGTTTGCCATGTTTTCTTATATTGATCGTGTTTGTTCAAAGAGGAAAGAACCAGGTCTTCCATCTTGTTTATCTCCTCAACTTTTCTAAGCCACATTTGTACTGTGGGTGCATCCACTCACTTCCAGTTCGTTGTTATACAGTATTTGGCTGCATTTAGCAGATGGTGCAGTACCGACTTTTTGTAAACCTTATTTGGTCTCTCCGAGCCATGCAGTAGAAAGACGGCCGGATCGGTCGGGACCGGGCGGTCTGTAAATTTTTGGGAGATTTCCTGTACCTCTTTCCAAAAGCGTTCTAATTTGGGGCAGCTCCAGAAAATATGGAGCAACGATCCCCTCTCCTTCCCGCATCCCCAGCACCTGTCAGATGCTTCTGGGAAGAGGCGGTGAAGGAGAGAAGGTGTGTGGTACCAGCTAGTGAGAATTTTGTAGTTAAATTCCTGAATGCGTGTGCAAACTGATGATTTAAGGGTGAACCGTATAATGCGTTCCGTTTGTTCAGGGGTAAACGTGCGCCCTAAAGCAGTTTCCCATTTTGTTATTTCCGGGAGCTTAAAGCCGGTGGGCGGTGAGGATAGCAGGCCGTATATAGCCGATAATGTATGCTTCATCGGGTCTCTCTCCATGCAAAGCGACTCAAAAGGTGTCGGTGTACCTGTGTATTCCGTTGGGGACCCTAGTTTGCGAAGGAAGTGGTGTATTTGAATAGCACTCCAGAAATCTAAAGTAAAGATCCCCTCTTGGCGGGTGAGGGGCTCGATAGAGGGCCATCTATTTGAGGACACGAAGTGGGAAACCTGAAAGCAGCCCTTGTCCTTCAGAGCCCGAAAAGGGCCTTTGCCTAGCCCCGGTGTAAATCCCGGATTTCCCAATACGGGGTATAAGGGGGATTTGATGGAGGCGATTGCCGGTTTCCCTCTCAGACTGTGGAAAGTCTTGAGTGTGGGCCCTATGGTGGGATGTGTTTTAAGTGATTGAGGTAGTTCTCCAAAACACCAACCCGCTCTCTTTAGTGGGATATCGCTAAATTGTTGTTGTTCTATTTGTGTCCACAACTTCTGTTCTGTGTGTCTACACCAATCTAAGATCCGTGCTAGAAGTGCCGCCTGGTGGTATTTACGGATGTCTGGTAATACAATACCCCCGTAGAATTTTGGCAGGGCTAGTAGACTCATCCTGAGTCTAGGCCGTTTGTTCGCCCAGATGAATCTAATAATGAGGCTGGTCGCTTGTTTACCTCTGCGGGATACAGATAGGGAGGGCCTGAAATACTATGGGCTTTTTTCTTGTTACTTTGTTTGTATTGGGGAGGCAACACTATTCCTTAATGTACTTTACACTGAGAGGCACAAGGGGACCACTATCAATTTTTCTAAATACCTTCACCATTGGATGCTTAATGTGGTTTCCTAGCCATTTACATCCTCCTATACTATGTCCTACATTATCATATTCTTTAGTTGTTTGGGACAGAGCATGGCACTGCAAACCCCTGTCTTTGCCATGCACTCCATTAGCTCCTATTTTTTGCAAACCCGAGTTCACACCGCGGCTAGTGCCAACTCCCTTGGTGACTCCATAGAGGCCGTCTATGAATCGGGGACTATCTTGATGGCGACAAACCATATTCTTTACAATATTTTAGGGAAAAGCTGCAGATGCCACCCACTGAAACCTTTCGGTACCACCAAATAATAACTTTTATAAGATTTAAACGTTGCTTACGCACCTATGCACCACTATTGGTATCGCACTTTCTCAGATATACTGTAATGTCCCACTCCCAATTACATCTAGCGTGCCTTTGGAGCCATATGTCTGCACACTTGTACTGCTTTATGCTAATAGTGGTACAAAGCTGCATACAGCTGTCTTCATCCACTCATCTTAAAGTAGAACTATAAGCAAAATGTTTTTTTTTTCTTATTGGATAGAACAAGCAGGGGTTATAACCCCTGTCTATTTTTTTTTTCACAATCTGTGTCCCATTGGGGAGATTTTCCTTCACTTTTCCAGTCTCATAGCCAAACAGAAAGTGAGAGAAAATCCTTGTAAGAGAATTCCTTGGGGACTCCCATTGTCCCCATTGAAAGATTTCCCCTCTATTATTTGTCTGGGGACAACACAAAATTTGGGATTTTCTTTTACTTTCTCTTTCAATGATAAGGGTAAACATGACAAATAGAGAGGGGGAATCTCCCTAATGGGGACACAGACAGCAATAAAAACTGACAGGGGTTCTAATCTCTCTCCACTCCAAAACTAAAAAAAAAGTTTTGCCTTTAGTTATACTTTAATGCACATGTTGCATTTTATGCCTCTGTAAATGTTTTTTTTTTTTAAAGTATTGGGGATTTTCAATTGTCAGCTGATCTTACTACTGGTATGAATCCAAGGCCAATATTATGACAGCATAGGAAATGAAGAATTTATTTATTGGCTACAATAAGCCTCATGGTTCAGTTAAAGAAAAAAAACAGAGGAACTGTTTACATCTAAATTGATATTATAAAGTTTGTGTTTTCCTGGATCTGTTCCCAATAATCACTCTTGTGGAGGTGACACTTTTTCTTGCTGTTTGATACCAGAAACTGCTGGGAAAGAAGTAGCCGGATCCTTGAGCGCACCGATGAAAGGAGCCCAAGTCACAGGCAGATCCTATCAATGATGAGTCAAGCAGGATGATTCACTGAAGACCAATCGCAGGTAATGCACTAAGATGGGGGGACTTTGAAGTCACGGGTCCTTAAAGTAAGGTATATCTATGTATTTATCCTTAGTAAACTGTTGTTGAAGCTGAAAAGTGAAATTGATGGGTTAAGTGATACCTTTAAACTTCAAATATGTTTAGATTGCTAGCTTTTCAGACAGCGCCAGTCATATCAATAAAAAAGGTTGGTTTTAGATAGGAAGGTATAACATGTATTCTGTTTGCATTTGAGATGCTTCTGGGTTCATTATGGCCCCTTTTACAATGGTGCACTTTTGCCCCACTTTTCCAGGATGATAAAAGTACATGAAAACTATTCTCCATTAAATCCTATGTAACGCTTCACACAAGTCCAGCATGCTGCATCTATGGTGCAGTTTTTCAAGAGCGCACCAAAAAAGTCAATGGCAATGCATCAAAAGCACATGAAAACTATTAAAGTGTTAAAGTGATTGTAAAGTCTTGTTTAAAAAATAACAATAAAAAAATAACGTTATACTTACCTGCTCTGTGCAGTAGTTTTGCACAGGGCAGCCTGGATCCTCCTCCTCTCAGGTCCCTCATCACTGCTTCTGGCCCCTCCCTCCTATCGTGTGCCCCCACAGCAAGCAGTTTGCTATGGGGGCACATGAGACAAGCTGCAGCTCCCTATGTCCATTCAGACACAGAGCTGTGGTTTGGCCCCGCCTCTTCTCTCTCCCGATTGGCTAATTGACTTTGATTGACATCAGCGGCAGCCTATGGCGCCACTGCTGTGTCTCAGCCATTTAAGAGAGAGAATCCCGGAAAGTCGAAGGACTCCTGGACATCGCTGGATAGAGATGGGACTCAGGTAAGTATTAGGAGGTCTGAAGGGGCTGTTGCACACAGAAGGCTTTTTATCTTAAACAATTAAGGTGAAAAACCTTCTGTACTGCAGCTCCCCCCTGACCCCTTTTTTTCTTACCTGAGCCCGATCCAATCCAGCGATGTGCACAAGCCCAGCGACTCCAGCCACTGTCTCTCTCCTCATTAGACAGATTGATAAGAGTAGGAGCCATGTTGGCTTCCACTGTTGTCAATCAAAATCAGTGACACAGGTGCGGGGCGAGTCCCCCTGTCTGTGTCAATGGGCACAGCAGCGGGACTTGGGAGCGAGCCCGGACAGGTGGCCCCATGAAAAGTAGTTTTTCGTGGGGTCACCCGATGAATAGGAGGGGCCTGGAGCAGGTAAGCGGCACAATATTGCATCAGTGTGAAAGGGCCCTACAAGTTGCTCTGAGCTGTTTTTCTGCATACCTATTGACCTGTAAGTGCACATTCTCAGTTATAATAACATCATGAAAGCTGATATTTCAGTTCTTGGTGGATGCAAATAACCTAAACCACCTGACAGTTTTTATATCTCTCAAAGACTATTGTAGATTCCTTGGTCTGTTCATGTACTAGGCCTATTATGTGACGTCCCCACTATTTCTGCTGCATTCTTTATTGTGTATAAGGCTGTTTAGACGTATGGTTGGGGGAGCGAGAAAAAATGTGTGGTTTAGCTACATTTTTAATGCCCCCCAACTCTCCCTTGCAATGGCAGTGGATGTGGGTGTTGACATGCTGGAGTCGCACTGCTTCGATTCGAACCTGTAGCAATGACTATCCAACATGCTGTGCTTCAAGCAAATGGGGAAGCACTTCAAATGCCCTGCCTGCAGTGCACAGGGTTGCGAAGTGTTTGTCAGAAAAATGGGGTTAAAACAGGTGGTAAGGAGGTGTCATACCACCTGTAAATTGCCTCTGGTAAGGGATCTGAACGCAGATCGCTCTTTAGAGGAGCAGCATTTAGATGCATTCCTAAATCTAGCCTCATTATGAATGTAACGTGAGAAACTGTAACACACAAGGGGGGTGGGGACGCCCAAATCTTCCAGGTAGGTTAATTGGCTCCTGTCTAAATGAGCTCTATTACGGTTAGAGCCAAATATTTTTGGACACAGGCACATTTTTATTTTTTTTGCAGGTATTTATTCAAGCTATAGTTATATAATGGATATGGGCTGATAGAGTGCACACTCTCAGGTTTAATTTGAGGGGATGTACATCCAAATCGGAGGAAGGGTTTAGGAATTACAGCTCTTAAGAATAGCCACCCCCCCCTTTTTCGAGGGACCAAAAAGTAATTGGACAATTGAATCAGAAGCTGTTTCCTTGCCAGGTGTGGGCTACTCCTTCATTATTTCTTCATCTAAGTGCCCATTCACACAACAGCGACTTTGGGAGGCGACTTGTGTCGCCCCAAGTTGCCTCAAGTCGCTTGACAGAAGAAATCCCATGTTAGTGAATGAGAGCCATCTTAATGTACGCTACTGATGTCACTCCGACTTCAGAAAAGGTTCCTGTACTATTTGGAGACGACTTCTATCCGACTTGTGTCCATAGAATTCAATAGAAGGCGCCTCCAAGTCGGATCCCCCAACTAAATGCAAGTGACTTTGCCAGTGAAAAAAATAGAATTTATTTGGGGCAGCCCCCTCCCTTCTCTGATTGGCCACAGGCAAAGTCGTCTGGCATAAGTCGTGTTGTAAGTCACGCTGAAGTCGCCCTGAAAGTTGCACTGAAATTGTCTAGCAAAGTTGCGCTGAAGTTGGGTCGCCCCTAGGTGAATGCAGCCTAAGTGTGGTATTTGCATTTGGAATCTATTGCTGTAAACCTACATCATGTGATCAAAGGAGCTGTCCATGCAAGTGAAACAGTCCATTGTGAGGCTTCAAAAACGAACGAAACAAAAAAAATCAGAGAGATAGCAGCAACATTAGGAGTTGCCAAATCAACAGTTTGGTACATTCTGAGGAAAGAACGCACTGGTGAGCTCAGCAACATAAAAATGCCTGGACGTCCACGGAAGACAACAGTGGAGGATTATCACAGGATCCTCTCTATGGTAACTAAAAACCCATTCACAATATCCAGACAAGTGAAGGACACTCTCCAGGAGGTGGGAGCGTATGATGGTCAAAGTCTACAACCAAGAGAAGACTTCACGAAAATAAATACAGAGGGTTCACCACAAGGTGAAAACCATTCATAAGCCTGAAGAATAGAAAAGCCAGATTAGACTTTGCCATAAAACATCTAAAAAAGACAGACCTGTTCTGGAAAAGCATTCTTTGGACGGATGAAACTAAGATTAATTTGTACCATAATGGTGAGAAGAAAAAAGTCTGAAGAAGGCTTGGAACAGCTCATGATCCAAAGCCCACAACGTCATCTGTAAAACATGGTGGATGGAGCTTGCAGTGTGATGGCATTGGCATGCATGGCTTCCAGTGGCACTGGGTCATTGGTTTTTATTTATGATGTGACAGAAGCAGGCGGATGAATTCTGCAGTGTTCAGAGATATACTGCCAGCCCAGATTCAGCCAAATGCAGCAAAGTTGATTGGACGTCGCTTCACAGTACAAATGGACAATGATCCAAAACACACTGCAAAAGCAACCCAGGAGCTTTTGAAGGAAAAAAAGTGGAATATTCTGCAATGGCGAAGTCAATCAGCTGATCTTAACCCATTTTAGGATGCATTTCACTTGCTGAAGGAAAAGCTAAAGGCAGAAGAACCCACAAACAAAGAATAACTGAAGACAGCTGAAGTTAGAGACTGGCAAAGCATCAGAAAGAAGGAAACCCAGTCTTTGGTAAAGTCCATGGGTTTCAGACTTCAGACAGTCATTCCCAGTAAAGGATTCTCAACAAAACATTAAAAATAAGCATTTTATTTATAATTATATTTATTTGTCCAATTATATTTGAGCCCCTGAAAATGGGGGGGGGGGGGGGAGCTGTGTATAAAAATGGTTGCAGTTCCTAATATTTGTACTTGATATTTATGTTCAACCCCTTGAAATAAGGCTAAAAAGTCTGCACTTCAAATTCATTTGGATTGTTTCATTTCATTTTATTCTGGTGGCATAAAGAGCCCAAAGTATGAAAATTGGAACTAACTGTATGTGTATGTATGAATGGGAGTTAGAAACCTTGGATTGAAAGGTCCTCCAGCGAATCGCAGCGGCGTGCTCATGCTGCTACATTGCAGCAGTAAATGTACGCGAGACGGTCGGGAACCGGTTAAGGGCCCATTCACACCAGAAACTGCACTTAACTGTGTATTTGACTGCATGTTTACATGCATTTGAAGTGTGCTTGACGCACATTGAATTTGTTTTTAGATTTCCTAGCTTAACCACTTCAGCCCCGGAAGGATTTCCAGCTTTAGGACCGGAGCCCTTTTTGCGATTCAGCGCTGCGTCGCTTTAACTGAAAATTGCGCGGTCGTGCGACGTTGTACCCAAACGAAATTTGTGTCCTTTTTTTCCCACAAATAGAGCTTTCTTTTGGTGGTATTTGATCCCCTCTGCGTCATTTTTGATCGCCGCTATAAACAAAAGAAGAGCGACAATTTTGCAGAAAAAAACAAATTTCTTACTTTTTGCTAAAATACAAATCCAAAAAAAAATATAAAAAAACATTTTCTTTCACCGTTTTTGGCCGATTTACATTCTTCCTCATATTTGCGATAAAAAAAAATCGCAATCGGCGTTTATTGATTGGTTTGCGCAAAAGTGGTCGCGTTTACGGATGATGAGAATTCATTTTTGGGTTTTTTTTTTTTTACTAGTAATGACGGCGATCTGCGATTTTTAGCGGTACTGCGATATTTCAGCGGACATGTCGGACTATTTTGACACTTTTTTGGGACCATTGGCATTTATACAGCGATCAGTGCTATAAAAATGCACGGATTACTGTGTAAATGCCATTGGCAGTAAAGGGGTTAACCTGCAGGGGGCGCTCTAAGGGTTAAGTATGTTCCCTGGGCGTGTTCTAACTGTGGGGGACTGCCCTAGCTGGAGAAGGGAAGTGGTCACAGCCTTCGTATACAGGAAGGCTGTGATCACAGCCCTTCCCCCTCACACAGAACGGAGGTCCGTGTTTACATACACGGACCTCCGTTCCTTCGCTCCGGGGGGGCCATCGCGGGTAGCCGGCGGCAATCGAAGCTGCCGCAGCCACTCCCTGGCCCTCCCCGAACACAGTGAGCGCTATCGCAGCCGCCGTCGTATGACGGTGATTTGCGATAACGAGCCACTTTGTCGCCGTCAACCTGCGGTTGGCGGTCGGCAAGTGGTTAAAAGGGCGCAGCGTGGTGCATTTTTGAAGTTCGTTTGTACTGCATTCCCTGCATTTGCAGTGCGAAAAAATGCAGCATGCTCTACTTTTTTTTTAACTTCCCTTCACTGCGCTGCAATGATGAACTATGCCCATAGGATTACCTTCATTTTGGGCTGTCTATGCAGTTGGAGTGCAGTTCAGAATGCATTCAACTGTGTTCAGTGTGAAAGGGCCCTAAGTGATCACATTCCCTCTGTTCTCTCTGTTCTCAGCTGCATAAGGCCTCGTTCACACCTGGGCATTTGTGAACACGGACAGAATTGCCACGATTCCAAAAACGATTTGCAAAACTGACAAATCGCACAACGCTTGTTCAGGTGCCATTTATTTTCAATGGCACCTAAACAAAGGTGCGGTTCTGCCGTTATGGTCTCACGATGAATCGTGGCAAACTTTATTGTGGGAAGCTTGTTGCTCAAAAAGGTGCAGGAGCTTCTCTTGGGCGGCAAGCTTCACGCGATACGGTCTGCTGCGATTGCAGTGTGATTTATTGCGCAACAATCGTGGCAGAATTTCGCTCGCTTTTAGGTACCATTGCAAACGAATGGCACCTTAACCACTTAAGGACCGAGCCTCTTTTTGAGAGTCGGTGTTTACAAGTTAAAATCAGCTTTTTTGCTAGAAAATTACTTAAAACCCCCAAACATGATATATATATTTTCTCCAATACCCTAGAGAATAAAATGGCGATTGTTGCAATACTTTATGTCACACTGTATTTGCGCAGTGTTCTTACAAGCGCCTTTTTTTTTTGTTTAAATCACTTTTTTGAGTTAAAAAATAAGACAACAGTACAGTTAGTCCAATTTTTTTCCATATTGTGAAAGATAATGTTACGCTAAGTAAATTGATACCCAACATGTTTTGCTTCAAAATTGCGTCCGCTCGTGAAATGGCGAAAAACGTTGGGACTTAAAAATCTCCATTGGCAACGTTTAAAAATTCCTACAGGTTACCAGTTTTAAGTTACAAAGGAGTTGTATTGCTAGAATTATTGCTCTCGCTCTAATGATCTCGGTGATACCTCTCATGGTTTGAACACCTGTTTCTATATGCGGGCGTGACTTACGTGTGCGTTTGTTTCTGCGCACGATCTCGGTGGGATGGGGTGCTTTTCAGTTTTTTAAATTTTTTTCTCGTATTTATTTTACTTTTAATTTTTTATTTTTACACCATCCTTTTTTAAAAAAAAATGACAGTTAAAAATAAAAATGTCTCCTTTAAGAGCTTTCGCCCTGCAATGTTATGGTGCAGATTGGGGGCCATCTTCCCCTCAGTCGGCATCCAGTGCAGGAGGGGAGCAGATTGGATTTTCTCCACTGCTACCGGCAGGTCTGGTAAGCAGCGGAGATGACCAAAGGGCGGCGGGGGGGAGGGCACCTCTCCCGCTCCCGAAAAAAGTGATCTTGTGCCGAATCTGCCACAGAGACCACTATTATCTGAAAGAGGACCACCCACCGTTTTTAAAAATATTGGGGTTATGGTAGCAACCTGCTACCATAGCAATGGTATTCAAAGGCAAACTAACGCTGTATAATGACGGCAGGTGGTCCGGAAGTGGTTAACAAGCGTGGTGCGATTTGTTTGTTTTGCAAAGAGTTTTGGGATTGCGGGCAGAATCAATACGATTCTGCCTGCGATCGTATACGCCCAGGTCTGAGCGGGGCCTAAGAGTTGGGGGAGGAGAAACAGGACACTGAACTTCCCAGTGAAAGGCTGTGCAAGGGGGTTGTGTCAGCTGAAGTCTGGTCATTGGAGGAAAGCCGGACCATCAGGGATTTCCCACAAAGGAAGTAATACAAAGAAAACAGAATACATTTTCATAAAAGTACATGGTACAGCATTCACATATCAGGAATATGGAATGTTATTTTTACATGTTCTTTAAGTTGTGGTCTGAAGTCGACTGTGTTGGGGGAACGTGTCGGAAAGTGACCCTTCAAGTCACAGGACAAAGAGGAGGGGGTTGAGAATCCGGGGCGAGTCTGGACCCGCATATGCTAGCGTC
The DNA here is from genome assembly GCA_018402905.1 of Glandirana rugosa. NCBI lineage: Eukaryota > Metazoa > Chordata > Amphibia > Anura > Ranidae > Glandirana > Glandirana rugosa. Next base: position 9,785 of record BLSH010361169.1, on the reverse strand, counting down.
CGTCTTAGCATAACTAAGACGGGCGTTAGGGTTTTGAGAAACGTTTTGTTTGTTTAGCGTGGTGCGAACAATTGGTGAAGGCCTGGTGGACGGCAGTAATATGTCGCAATCAAACGGAAACTTATGGTAACGATACCATCGTCCAACGATGGTATTGGGGTTATAAAAATTTTTGCCACCCACCAGGAGAAAGTCTATTATCACCAGAGACACCGTCTAAGCCGTGTTC
>BLSH010361129.1:79729-110583 GCA_018402905.1 Glandirana rugosa | reverse complement strand
CATTTTTGTGCCTAAAAGTTCGGGTCCCCATTGATTTCAATGGGGTTCGTTGTCCGTGCGCTCGTTCGGGTTCCTTCCGGACCCGGACCCGGACTTTGTCCCGAAGTTCGGACGGACCAGCAGAACTCGAACTTCCAGAGGTTCGCTCAACTCTAGTGAAGATGGCTGTCAACTTGTACAATCCGGTCCCCCCATCCTGTTGCACTCACCGGACCTCTGTGAATAATGCGCCTTTGGTCGGTCTTTGCTTGTCAGCAATGCCTTAGAGGAATTCCCAAAGAGCGTTCGTTCCCACAGCTGAAACCATCCGGACTAATCGGATCTGGTCGTTCCCGACTTCCTTTCTGTGATCTAAATTCCTCAGCGATCCTTCACAGAAGAGATCCCATACATAAAAGCAGTGATTAAAAGCAGCAAATACAGTGTCTCCTTGGCTCCAATCTCTTTCCACCAATTACAATCTTGTCAGAATCACTGGTGCCTGGGTTCGAGAGAGGAGGGTCTGGAGACCATACATGTACCGTTTGGATGTTGCCTAGACGTGTTTCAACAAATCGTCTTTGACAATAGGCACATCCAAAGGGGTTCTCAGTTTCCTTAAATATTCATTACCATTAACATATCGTCTCCAATCAGATTAACCCTTTGACCGTCCGCTGGGTTTCCCATGCACAGTTTCCATAGGTGCAGCTCATCAATTGTTGCTTTATTGGTTTTAATTAACCTTAATCAGTAGCCAAATCTTATAATTTATGCAACATAATTGTAGCTATAGAAGATCATTGTTCTAAAAATTGTTTCCACGGCTCCTCTCTAGTATAGGGGGGCACTGTGGGTGTCAATCTGCGGATAATCTAATCTCCCCTCACATTAAATTCACCATACACGATCAGACATCTTGTCCAATCATATCAGCATTCTCATTGTCAATCTGATTGTGACTCAATGTACCATTTAAAACTACATCATAAGTTATTATTTAACTTTAATCAACCTTATGAGACCCATTAATGATCTCCTCGGTTGACCTATGAACCACTGAAACCTAGGTGCAAAATTTGAAGCTCTACTTTTTAGTGTTTGAATAAATCCGTCTATGGCTCGACAAGATTAAAACACTACTTTTTATTATATGAATAAATCCTTCTGTAATTCGTCCAAACCCTACGGAATGAACTATGGATCACACACTATTCTTCTCTTTTCTTTTTATTAACGCATAAAGGTTATCATTAGTTGCCCATAATATATAAATCATAAACTCTTGAATTCTCCATCTATTCTCTCCAAATATCATGCTTTTATGTTGATTTAAAATTTGAATGAGATAAAACTTTTTTTAGAATAATTATTAAATTAATGTTATCTAGCTCTCTACAGACTGCTAGTATTATTTTTTATTATTTATCTTTTATCCCCTATATCCACCTCCCCGCTTAAGATATTCAATAAATACCAGCCTTAATGGTGGATACACTAAGAGTCATAACCAGATATATATTTAGATCTCTCCATTCAGTGCATAGTATGTTCTTCAATCTATTTAACTACAACTTAATCATTCTGGTACCTACATTCCCCTCTCCAATTCTCTCGACACTCCCTTTGTGGGGGACTGTTGTGAGGATATGGGGTGTAAACCCAAGGTTCTCCACAGATGGGGTAACCGGAGGAATGGTGTGTACCTTTATGGGTTCTAGTTGGTTTTTGACACATATATGGCGGGTGGGTAGTTCCTCATTTGTTAGAGCCTTATATTATTCCCAACCCTTTCATGCTATTATATTCTTCTCTTAATAGTCAATGATGTAACAATTTAAATCTAACTCTACATTCATTCCCCTTGGTTGGAGGGTCCCAGTTTTATATATCCATTTCGTCTCACTTTTAGATATTTCCCTTACTGGATTTGACCCCCTCTATGATGGGGAAATATTTTCTATACCCCAAAATAGTAGGCCAGAAGCGTCTCTATTATGACAACGCCTAAAATGTAATGACACACTGTGATCTTTATAGCCAATATTTATGTTATGGATGTGCTCAGATACCAGTTTAGCAAGGGTTCTTTTCATGCACCCTATGTACGTTAATCCACAAGGGCATTGTAAAGCGTACACTACATGAGTAGATCTACAAGAGATAAAATCCTTAAATGGAAATTCCTTCTTGTTAGCTGTAGATAGAAAGGACGTTATCCCTCACAAATGGGTGTTTACCTGTTGGCAAGCCCTGCATGAAAAATAAACCTTCTCTATCCCGGAACATGCGAGGCCTACATGGAAAGTCCAACACTTTTTTGACAACTCTATCCCCAAAGGTGGGGCTTTTCTATATATAAATAATGGATTTGAGGGCAATACTGGGCCAAGTGTTTTATCCATTTTAAGGATATCCCAATATCTTCTGAAAATAGCCTCTACTTCCCTATATTGTGAATGGAAGTCACTTATAAAGCCCCATTCATGGGTGTCGTTATCTGTTTTTTCTGTGTTGGTTAAATATCCTGTTTCGGGGAGTTGTCCTACTTCCTCGATGCTTCTATCTAGAGTTTCTGCTTCATAACCTTTGTCTAGAAATCTTTGTTTCAGAATATTAGACTGTTGTAAAAAATCGGAGTCATGGGTACAGTTTCTACGAACTCTGGTGAATTGTCCTTTTGGGATGTTTTTAAGCCAAACTGGGTGATGGCCACTATGGATAGATAGATAGATAGCTATTGCGATCCAAAGTTTTGAAGTATACTTTTGTGCTTAACCGATCTTCTTCTCTTTATATCGTTACATCTAGGAAGTTAACTTCATTCCTATCATAGATGTAATGCAGTTTAATATTGTTTGTATTTTTATTTAGACCTCCCATAAATTCAAGTAATGATTGTTCATTTCCTGCCCAAATGAAAAACAAATCATCAATGAATCTTCTGTAGAACAATAATTCTTTCCTATTTTGGGCAAATACAGATTTGTCTTCCCACTCACTCATGAAGAGGTTGGCAATGAGGGCGCAAATTTTGCGCCCATCGCTACCCCCCTCTTCTGAGAATAAAATCCCCCCCCCGTCCCAGAAATAATTATGATTTAGACAGTAATCTAGAGACATCCTGAGAAATTCTTTTTGTATAAAGGGGATGTCATCCCTTTGGGATAGTGCCCAATTTAGGGCTAGCATCATCATGTTGTATAATTGTGTACAAAGATGATACGTCTGCAGTTGTTAAAAAAAATCTCCTGGTTCGGTGATAATGATATCTGTTTTAGGTGTTGTATTAAATCCTTAGTGTCCTTTAGATAGGCTTTAGTGTTCATTACACTAGATTGTAAAAATGTATCTAGGTACTGTCCTACTCTGGCGGTCACAGCTCCTATGCTGTTTACAATAGGTCTAGCTGGGGGATTTTCCACATTCTTCTGTACTTTTGGGAGGGTATATATAGTGGGAATACGACTGTGACTTGGAATTTAATATCTTTTTTTCGTTAATATTCTATTTACGTATCCGTAATTAATTAAATGTGTTAGGTCCTGCCTATATTGTTTGTTAGGGTCTTTATCCAGTAACCTATATGTATCCGTATCCTGAAGCATTTCCTCTATTTGTTAAAATTCTTTTTTCAGGATAACTACCCCCCCTCCCTTAATTGCGGGGCGGATGATTATGTCCTTCCTTGCTTCTAAGGCCGTGATACCTTCTTGAATATGCTTTGGATTTAAATTCGTTTTAGGGTTGATTTTTTCCAGATCCTTGAGGATCAATTGTTTGAATACCTCCATATGATGATTGGCTGTTGTCTGAAGATTAAATAAGGACCTATTTTTTAGTCCACTATTAATCCCTATGGTGACATGATCCCCCGAGGGCCCCGTGGGACCTTTTGTACCCAAAAAATATTTCTTCATATTTAGTTTACGCATATATTTATGCACATCAATATATGCATTAAACTTATTTATCGGGCGCTTACTGGAGCATTTTAAACCTGTTTCTAAAATATTAAGTTCTTTATCTGTTAACGTTACTCTAGCTAGGTTGTATATTCCTGATTTTCCTCTGACTCTCTTCTCATTCTTTTACTGAACCTTGCGTCCTGCCCTGGTTCCCCTTCGGGGTTGGGTTTTCTGTGTTCTGTTTCCATTTGGGACCTTTGAGGGTTTTCCCAATTGGGGGGGTTAATTAAAACCAATGAAGCCACAATTGATGAGCTGCACCTATGGAAACTGTGCATGGGAAACCCAACGGACGGTCAAAGGGTTACTCTGATTGGAGACAATATGTTAAAGGTAATGAGTATTTAAGGAAACTGAGAACCCCTTTGGATGTGCCTATTGTCAAAGACTATTTTACGAAACGCATCTAGGCAACATCCAAACGGTACATGTATGGTCTCCAGACCCTCCTATCTCGAACCCGGGCACCAGTGATCCTGACAAGATTGTAATTGGTGGAAAGAGATTGGAGCCGAGGAGACACTGTATTTGCTGCTTTTAATCACTGCTTTTATGTAAAGTCTTCTGTGAAGGATCACTGAGGAATCTAGATCACAGAAAGGACGTCGGGAACGACCAGATCAGATTAGACCGGATGGTTTCAGCTGTGGGAACGAACGCTCTTTGGGACTTCCTCTAAGGCCGTGGTTCTCAACTCCAGTCCTCGGGACCCCCCAACAGGCCAGGTTTGCAGGATAACTGAAATACATCACAGGTGATCTCATTTGCTGCATTTGCTGTGTTTAGGTAACACATAAAATCTGGCCTGTTGGTGGGTCCCGAGGACCGGAGTTGAGAACCACTGCTCTAAGGCATTGCTGACAAGCAAAGACCGACCAAAGGCGCATTATTCACAGAGGTCCGGTGAGTGCAACAGGATGGGGGGACCGGATTGTACAAGTTGACAGCCATCTTCACCACTGAGTGTGGAATATCTACTTTGTTTTATGAAAATACAATCAGAGGAACTTTATAGATAAAAGCTCGACTAAGTATCCCTGTATTGGGAGGAATTAATATGCAGATGGTCTAGCACAGACTATGGTGCTAATTTTAGCTGTGGAACTTTTTTAATTAGCGCTGCTTCACATCAGATAGGACTTGAATATATTGTTTTATTGTGGTGTCCTTTGAATGTTTGTTTTTTTAAATGTAGCTGCTTTTATTGTGAACCTAGAGGAAATAGAACACTTGATGCTTATAAGCGCCGGTTCTGTGGCAAATTAGTGGACAACGTCCGTCTGGTGGGTCACCTAGAGAATTAGCCAGGATAATTACCACCTAGCAAACTAAATTTGTTAGCCACCCTGCCTAACACCAGGGCACTACATCAGTACAACCTCAGTTATCCAGATACAAAAAAAGTCCCACCATTGTACATTTAAAGTGAATGTGCAGGTAAAATGTTTTGGATAGAGTGAAGTAGAATTTGAACTCTTGTCAGGTTTTAACTGCTATGTGGGGGTCCATTAAAGAGACTTACCGCACTTCCTGTCCTACTTACAACAGGAAGTGAGGGTAAATTTACATACAGAAATAAAAACCTGACAGGGGGTTACAGCCTTCCCTTACTCTGCCATAGAAAATATTTTTTTATCAAAGCGTTACTTTCACTTACTGTCTGGTAAAAAATGTTGTGAGCAGGACAGGAATGAGGACAAATCTCTCTAATGGAACTACAGATAGCAAAAAACACAGGTTCTAATCCTTCCCCACTCTATCCACAACTAAGAAACAGTTTTGGATTAACTTACACTTTAAAGAGGAAGTAACTGCTGGGGTTTTTTTCTTACCTGTGAAGCAAAGACATAATGCGCTAGTACGAATTGCATACTAGCACATTATGTTACACTTACCCGTAAAGGAAGCCCTCATCATCCCTGCTGGAGATCACAGCCATCTTCATCCGTCTTCCCTCCGGGGCCGCGGACTCTGGCCATGTGGCTGTCCGGAGCTGTGTAACGTCAAACGTGGGAGCCGCCGGTCAGGCCACAGGTTTCTGAAGGAATGGTACGGGCGGCCGTTCCTTCAGAGCACATGCACTGATGTCATCAGCGCAGCATACAGTAAATATCTCTTAAAAAGCGCACGTTTAGGAGATATTTACAGTACCTATAGGTAAGCCTTATTCTAGGCCTTCTTTGATGTCCTCTTCAATAGCACGCAGTTGCTCTATGATGTCTAGCATAGCTTTCACATGGTTACACATTTGCTGGCCTTCTTCTAGTCTTATTTTATATAATTTTCTTAGTAGAAAGAGCTTATGTCACATACCTGGTGGGTGAGCCTGACAATGCAGCGGGCAACCTCTCTTGCGGCCCTGGTTCGGGAATCCCTGGTAGAGTAGACAGGAAGCTCTGGAGCACAGGGGGGCATGAGGGCTGGAATGGATGCAGATGATGATGTACAGATCCTCCAGAGGCTCGTGATAGGCAGAAGGTTGGTCGTACAGGCCGGGTCAGTAACTGGCGGACAAGTGCGGTACAATGGGAGCAGGCAGACGGATAGTCGGTTACAGGCAGGGTCATCAACAAGCGGGCAGCAGAGGTACACAAGGATCAGACAGAAGAAGGGTCATAGGCAAGCTGAGGGTCGGTGCAGGCAGAGTTCATGCAGAGTAGGGCAAGCCGGGTCACAGGTACAGGAAATCTCAGGATAATAGTCACGGAACACTTCAGGAAATGCTGTAGACCAGACAGCACTTGCTGCAGGGTGAGTTCAGTTGAAATAGAGCCGCCTGGCGCCGTTTTCAGTGTGTGCGTGCTCGCGCGAACGCGCAAATAGCGCCAATGCAGGATTTCTCCTAACAGCTTACTGTTGAGATTTGAACGCTCATGCAGTTTCTGTAATAAAGTCCACATACCTTTGGCCGTTTGTTCTTATGTGGCTAAGCTTGTCACCTTCCACTAATAAGTTTATAAATGCTTTTGTCTGTCTATCCTTCCAGTCTCAGTCCTCCGTCTCTCCGTCTGTGGTTCTGTCTGTATTTAGCACTTGCCACAAGTTATCCATGCTAAAAAGCATTTCCAGTTTAAACTTCCACAGCTGGTAATTGGAAAAATTGCAAACTTCACATATGAACTGCTTGCCATCTTTCATTAGCCTGTATACAGTATTCACTGACTTGCTGTATTCACTGAGTATTCTTTCCAGTGCCTCTGGGTGCTGCTGGGTTTGCTAGGTGCTTGGGACCTATAACCTGTTAGCATGGTATTGAATTATGCTTTGGAAGTTTCTTGGATATAGCAAACGGCTTTACTTTTATGGAGAAATATATTACATGGCTTTTATCATCATGGAGACAGATAGGAAGCAGAAGTATACAAGTATACATTTAGATACAGGCAATGCATCCTGTTATTACATTACCACAGAGGATACACATTATAACACTGCAGTGCCAACTGTTGGATAGAAAATAATGTGTATATATATATATATATATATATATATACACACACACACATACGCACACACAGTTGTGCTCATAAGTTTAAATGCCTGGGCAGAATTTATAATTTCTTGCCCATTTTTCAGAGAATATGAATGTGAACACAAAAACATTTCTTTCACTCATGGTTAGTGTTTGGCTGAAGCCATTTATTATCAATCAACTATGTTTACTCTTTTTAAATAATAATGACAAACAGAAACTACCCAAATGACCCTGATCAAAAGTTTACATAACCTGGTGATTTTGGCCTTATAACATGCACACAAGTTGACACAAAGGGGTTTGAATGGCTATTAAAGGTAACCATCCTCACCTGTGATCTGTTTGCTTGTAATTAGTGTGTGTGTATAAAAGGCCAATGAGTTTCTGGACTCCTGACAGACCCTTGCACCTTTCATCCAGTGCTGCACTGACGTTTCTGGATTCTGAGTCATAGGGAAAGCAAAAGAATTGTCAAAGAATCTTCGGGAAAAGGTAGTTGAGCTGTATAAAACAGGAAAGGGATATAAAGATATCCAAGGAATTGAGAATGCCAATCAGCAGTGTTTAAACTCTAAGTGGAAAATGAGTATTTCTGTTGAAACCAAACCACGGTAGGTAGAACAACTAAAATTTCAGCCACAACTACCAGGAGAATTGTTCAGGATGCAAAGAAAAACCCACAAATAACTTCAGGTGAAATACAGAACTCTCTGAAAACATGTGGTGTGGCTGTTTCAAGATGCACAATAAGGAGGCACTTGAAGAAAGATGGGCTGCATGGTCGAGTCGCCAGAAGAAAGCCATTACTACACAAACGCCACAAAGTATCCAGCTTACAATACGCCAAACAGCACAGAGACAAGCCTCAAACCTTCTGGTAAGAGAAAGATACAGCAGCGCCTCTAAGTGCAGTATTACACCATTTATTAAACATTAAAACCAAGCCATGTGCACTCACAAAAGGAGCCAAGGTAGGCGCATTGGAAACAAGGATCATTCCAGCACTGCCTTAACCCTTTTGGGCATGGAGTTCACCAGAGCTTCACAGGTTGCCACTGGAGTCTTCTTCCACTCCTTCATGACGACATCACGGAGCTGGTGGATGTTAGAGACCTTGCGCTCTTCCACCTTCCATTTGATAATGCCCCAGGCTCAATAGGGTTTAGGTTTGGAGACATGCTTGGCCAGTCCATCACCTGTGTTTTGGGTCGTTATGTTGGAATACTGCCCTGTGGTCAAGTCTCTGAAAGCAGGGGATCATGCTCCGCCTTAGTATGTCACAGTACATGTTGGCATTCATGGTTCCCTCGATGAACTGTAGCTCCACAGTGCCAGCAGCACTCATGCAGCCCCAGATAATGACACTCCCACCACCATGCTTAACTGTAGGCAAGACACACTTTGTATTCCTCACCTGGTTGCCACCACACACAATCGACACCATCTGAACCAAATAAGTTTATCTTGGTCTCATCAGACCACAGGACATGGTTTTAGTAATCCATGTCCTTAGTCTGCTTGTCTTCAGCAAACTGTTTGCGGGCTTTCTTGTGCATCATCTTTAGAAGAGGCTTCCTTCTGGGATGACAGCCATGCAGACCAATTTGATGCAGTGTGCGGCGTATGGTCTGAGCACTGACAGGCTGACCCCCCCACCCCTTCAACCTCTGTAGCAATGCTGATAGCACTCATACGTCTATTTCCCAAAGACAACCTCTGGATATGACACTGAGCATGTGCACTCAACTTCTTTGGTCGACCATGGCGAGGCCTGTTCTGAGTTGAACCTGTCCTGTTAAACTGCTGTATGGTCTTTGCCACTGTGCTGCAGCTCAGTTTCAGGGTCTTGGCAATCTTCTTATAGCCCAGGCCATCTTTATGTAGGGCAACAATTCTTTTCTTCAGATCCTCACCTGCTCCCCATTCACACCTGAGACCTTGTAACACTAACTAGTCACATGACACCGGGGAGTCCCTCACAGGGGGGTCCAACATTATTGCATAAACATGCTTCAGCCTCCGGGCTTACTCACCGTCAGCTTCATGTTGTTTTGTGAAATAAACAGTCTCCAGGTCTCCTGGTTAGTAAGTGCAGCTCTCCTGTTTTAGGCCTAGGTCTGTCTCCCACAGACCTGAACGCTAGACATGTGCGCAGCCAAAAAATGTGTTAGTTTTCGGAAATTCAGGAATTCGAAAATGCTGAAATTCGAAAATAACTATTAAATTATAGGTATTGGAATTTCCTTTCAAATTTGGCTGTTAGTGAATGAACATAACGAATATGAATTTATCCGAATTTACGAATTATCCGAAATAATGAATGATGCATCTAAGCAAATGGAACGGAACAAATTAATAATAAATAATAATAAAATGTTTATTATTATTATTGTTTATTATTATTATTAATTAGTTACGTTTCATTAGTTTAGATGCGGCATTCGTTGTTTCGGATTATTTGTAACTTTGGATAAATTTGTATTCGTTCCGTTCACTAACAGCCAAATTTTAAAGGTAATTCCAATACCTATAATTTAATAGTTAGTAATAGTGAAGTTATTATTAGTTAGTTATTTCAGATTTTCAAATTATTGGGTTTTCGAATTTCCGAATTTCGGATTTTCGGCTTTTCCGATTTATGAATTACTGAATTCGAAATTATGAATATTTGGAAAAATTCCAAAATTCGAATTTCGGAAATTCGTATTCGTCCAAATTAATGAATCTTGAAAAATTGGTTAACCTCTTCCTGAACGCGCCATAGCCGAATGACGGCTACAGCGCGGCCCTAAAATGCTGGGAGGCCGTCAATAGACGTCCTCCCATTCGGCTCGCGATGGGCGCGCTCTCGTCGGCGCCGGCGGCGCCGCCACACGTCGCGTCAGTGTGCCCGACATGGGGTCCGCCGGAGACCCGCGATCTCCTTACAGAGAGGAGGAACAGGGAACCACCGAAGTAAACACGGCGGTTCCCCGTTCTGTGAGGGGGGGCATGCCAGATCTACTGATCCCTGTCAGTGGGATCAGTTAGATCTGTCATGTCCCTGCCAACCCCACCCCCCCACAGTTAGAACACACCCTGGGAACACTTTTAACCCCTTCACTGCCCCCTGCAGGTTAACCCCTTCACTGTCAATGACATTTATACAGTAATCAGTGGACATTTAAATTTCTGATCGCTGTATAAATGTCATTGGTCCCAAAAAAGTGTCAAAAACGTCCGAAATGTCTGCCCCAATATGAAAGTCCCGATAAAAATCGCAGATCGCCGCCATTACTAGTAAAAAAAAATAAAATAATAAAAACGCCATAAATCAATGTCCATAGTTTGTAGTGGCTATAACTTTTGCGCAATCCAATCAATAAACGCTGCTTGCGATTTTTTTTACCAAAAATATGTAGAAGAATATAAATCGGCCAAAACCAATGAATAAATTTGTTTTTTATTTTTTTATTTTTGGATATTTATTATAGCAGAAAGTAAAAAATATTGTTATTTTTTTCAAAATTGTCGCTCTTTTTTTATTTATAGTGGCGATCAGAAATGATGCAGAGGTGATCAAATATCACCAAAAGAAAGCTCTATTTGTGGGAAAAAAAGGACGCCAATTTTGTTAAGGTACAACGTCGCACGACCGCGCAATTGTTATTCAAAGAGCGACAGCGCTGAAAACTGAAAATTGGTCCGGGCAGGAGGGGGGTTTAAGTGCCAAGTAAGGAAGTGGTTAAAAAAACTAATTCAGAACGAAAAGAATTGCACATGTCTACTGAGCACTCAGCAACTCAGTGCTGTCACTCGTGCTACACTGGCTCCCACCTGTAGCTTAGGTGCAGCCTTTCCAGACTCCTTTCTCCTAGAAACCATGAGAGCCCTCCTGACTCTCATACACAGACTCGTGTCTGTAGGCCAGAGTCCTCCTGACTCCTCAGGGAGACTTCCTGTCTCCTTGCATGGAGCTGTCTCCAAGTGGGAGCCCTGATCTCTCTTCCTGTGAAGATTATAATGTCAGCCCACAGGTGTGCAATTAGCATCCCTGCCAAAATCAGGCATGAACTGCCAAAACGCGGTGCAACACGGGGTCGCCTCTCTACATATCCTGCCCCCTTGTTTCGACCGGAGGGGCGTAACATACCAGCCAGACCTCCTCAAGTTGGCACTTCTGTGCCATCTCTCACTTACAAGAGCCCATCCCTGTCTGACTTCACTTTTACAGGGGCACTTCAGCCACATCTTTTCCCAGGTGTGCTTCCAGAAGCAGTTCTTCCTGACCTTTGGGGTCCCACTGACCTCTCTATCATCCCATCTACCTTGTGGCCCTAGGTTCCTATCACCTTCTCCAGACCTACTCTCCCAGGACTGTAAGGGGCCTACTTCTACACCCACTGTCAGGAACTGTCCTCCATCCAGTACTCTGTGTCTCCAGTTCTCTAATACTTGTACAGTTACCCTTGGCAACCTCCTTCTCAAAAATGCACAATTCAAAATTGTCAATACCAAGCATCACTTGCTAGGACAGTGTCTGAGGAGGGACCACATACAGGCGAGCGGTGACTCTTTATGGGACCTTCCCACAGGTTCACATCGCCCCCTGTTGTCCAACACCCCATCAGCGACTGCTCTTGCAGCCAGCATTTTTCAACAAAATTTTTCACACCAGTCTTTTTTTATTACTTCTGTCACCATTGGTATTTCTGATACCTCTGAACTGTCCAACAGTGTTCCAGAGTGCCTCTCATACACAACCTCTGTATGCAGCGATTCAGCGCACTGTAAGACAACTTTCCACATTAACACAAAATATTGCACGAATTGTTTCCAACCTTTGCAATTTCTGCATAGTACAGCCTGCCATATCTAGTGCCAATCAGCCATATCCCGTGGTACCAGTTCTCCAATCGCAGGAGAGAATGGCAGGATATACACTGGCTGTACACTCCTTGATGCTAGCGAGGAATATAAAGCTAGCCCACAGGTGTGCAATTAGCATCCCGGCCAATATCAGGCATGAACTACCAAAACACAGCGTGACACGGGGTCGCCTCTCTACAATATATATTGTGACGTTATGCGAGGCGAGATAGTGGACGGGCGATATCTGTCACCTTACATGCATTCACTTGGAGTGGACTTAGAAAGAGTCTGGCCTGGGTTTTGCCAGCCACCGTGGCAGAGCTGGATCCGGCCCGGAGATTATGGTCCATACAAATCCCCCTTCAGCTGCTTTAAATGACCAGGAGGAAAACTCAGTGTTGCTCTGGCCTGGGACTCAGTATCACCACACAGAGAGCTACACCTTGGGAATTGGTTGCTCTAAGGACTCAAAAAAAAGGTTTGCGTTTGTTTTGTTTGGAGGTGTCTGGGACGAGCCCAACACCGTATAGAGAGGTATCCTGCTCTGTATAGTTTAGCTCTGGACGGCAAGGAGTTGATTTTGCTATTTTGTTTGTTTTATGACTTGCAACCTTTATCAATAAAACTAGCCACCCTTTTAAGACAATTTGCCTGCAAGCTGCCTCTTTCCCAGGAAAGGTGATCCGCACAAGCTAATCTCCCACACAATATATATATATATATATATTGTAAGGGGGTTAGCTCGGCAGCGGGTGTGTGTGACCCCCTGGAGAGGTTCACTACACAAAACAGGCACAGCGAAACAGCAGTTGTATATGAAAACACAAGCCTGGTTTATTTATACCATGTACAATTGTAGAAAACCAGCAAAACAAAAACAAACATCAAAATAAATCCTTGCCAACTTGGCCACTTACTAAACTTTGTAAGTTTCCCTGTCGGCCAGCTAGGTGCAGCCTTGTGCTACACCTAGCACCTATCTCCTTGCTGTTATAATCAACCACACAGGCTTCTTACCTCAGAGGATCTGTGTAACGCTCCCCAGTCTATTCACACAGAAACTGGTTCCAGGGTGGAGCACTCCTCTATGCCTGCTGGGAGTTTATGTAAAGGCCTTAATGAGCCAGCTCCACTCAGCTGGGCTCATTACTTCTACCCCTGCAAAACTTTCAGCACTTCCCCTTAGGCCCCTTTCACACGGGTGGATCGTTCGGGTCTGCCATTCAGTTTTTCAGGTGGACCCGAACGGACGCTCCATTGCTCTCTATGGAGCGACAGATGTCAGTGGTGACATGTCCGCTGACACCCAATCCGCTCCGATCCGTCAAAAGCAGACAGATGGAAACCCTAATTTTCATCTGTCTGGCGGATCGGATCGGATGAACACGGACGGTCCGTGTTCATCCGGTCCTCCATAGAGGAGAATGGAGCTGTGACAAGACAGTCTCTGCACTGAGTGCAGAGACTGTCCTGTCATCCGCCGGCTCAGCGGGGATCAACGGATGGATCCCCGCTGAGCAGCGGAGCCCGTCAAAACGGGCTCCGCTCGTGTGAAAGGGGCCTAAGTGGTAAAAGTCAGCATAGAGTCTAAACCTGGGGTAAATATACCTACCATCCTGGATGCAACCAGGTGATTTTACCTGCCTGCTGTCACAATATATATATATATATATATATATATATATATATATATATATATATATATTATGTAGGGGGACTAATGATTTTATTAACGTGAGGTGGGCGGTCTCCTTGGAGGATTTTTGTGTACTGAGCAATGATAATTTATCACTGCTTAATAAACTGAAATCTAAGTGTTTCAGTGAATTTCTGGTGCTGTAATCTCGCTATGTCTCCCGAGATTACAGTATCAGAAAGAGGGGGGACAAAAGTTGGGACTTTAAATGAGACACCCAGGGTAGGGGGATGGGCGGGTGCCTCCATCCCTAGTGCATATGAGCCAAAAAGGGAGTTTGGGACTTTGAGTGAAGCATGGGGAGGGAGCCAGATGCTGATCAAAAGTATATAGTTTATTGATACAATGTATAAACCACATGTAGATAGTCATATAAGAATGTTAAATGATGAATGTAAATAAATGCCCTCCACACTGGTGTGTCAACGCATTTCGCTTCTCAGAGCTGTGCTAGTATTGAAAGATGAAAGAAACACACATAAACATACTAGTTTTTACAGTATATATACATAGGAACACATACGTATATATACTGTAAAAACGAGTATGTTTATGTGTGTTTCTTTCATCCTTCATCTATAGAGTAATCACTATGTGTACAGAACTCTACCTCCTAACTGCTGGGTATACGGGTGGTGCTTTTTTCGCTTAGTTTAGGGTGCTTTTATGTATATGTTAGTATATGTTATGTATGTAACCAGTTTGTGCCTGCAAAGTTTTGTCTATATTTTGAAGGAATTGTTCCTTCAATCCTTTTCTACATAATTTTGGATGGTGGCACGGTGGGGGTCCTCCCTCGCGCTACACTGCTGAGGATGTTACACAGCTCATCAAATTCAATCTTACACACAACTACTTCACTTTCAACAATGACATCTATCTCCAGTGTATGGGTACTGCTATGGGAAGTAAAATGGCACCCCAATATGCAAATGTATTACGGCTGACGGAAGCTGATGGAAGCTCTTTACCGAGATCGGTAATGCGGTGGGTCAGATTGATCGCGGGTTATCCTGAAATATGCCAATGGACGTCCAGTCAGGATAACGGAACCACCGCCCGGCCGTCAGTCGTCTATAGGCCGGGCGGAAATTCTTTAAATACCATAAAAAGAGAAATACCATATGTGAGTGCAAAAGTGGTAAAATGTGCAAGGAGGCAAGTTACAATCACATGGCTATTTACCATAGATCAAAGAAAAGAAATGTACAGCCATTTATAATGACAAACCACCATGAATAAGGTGACCCGATTTTAAAAATTAAATCATCAGTGTCCATCAATGCAGTCTCACCAATGTTCATCAATGCAGCCTGTTCAGAGCCCATCAGCTCAGCCTGTTCAGTGCCCATCAATGCAGCCTGTTCAGTGCCCATCAGCTCAGCCTGTTCAGTGCCCATCAATGCAGCCTGTTCAGTGCCCATCAGCTCAGCCTGTTCAGGGCCCATCAATGCAGCCTGTTTAGTGCCCATCAGCTCAGCCTGTTCAGTGCCCATCAATGCAGCCCAATCAGTGCCCATCAATGCAGTCTGATCAGTGCCCATCAATGAAGCCTCAGCAGTGTCCATCAATGCAGCCTGTTCTTGGCCCATCAGCTCAGCCTGTTCAATGTCCATCAATGCAACCTGTTCAGTGCCCATCAATGCAGCCCCACTACTGTTGATCAATGCAGCCTGTTCCATGCACATCAATGCAGCCTGACCAGTACCCATCAATGCAGCCTGTTCAGTGCCCATAAATGCAGCCTGATCAATGCCCATCAATGCATCCTGTTCAGAGCCCATCAGCTCAGCCTGTTCAGTGCCCATCAATGCAGCCTGTTCAGTGCCCATCAGCTCAGCCTGTTCGGTGCCCATCAGTGCAGCCTGTTTAGTGCCCATCAGCTCAGCCTGTTCAGTGCCCATCAATGCAGGCTGTTCAGTGCCCAGCAGCTCAGCCTGTTCAGTGCCAATCAGTGCAGCCTGTTCAGTGCCCATCAATGCAGCCTGTTTAGTGCTCATCAATGCAGCCTGTTTAGTGCCCATCAGCTCAGCCTGTTCAGTGCCCATCACTGCAGCCTGTTCAGTGACCAGCAGCTCAGCCTGTTCAGTGCCACTCAATGCAGCCTGTTCAGTGCCCATCAATGCAGCCTGTTCAGTGCCCATCAATGCAGCCTGTTCAGTGCCATCAATGCAGCATTATCAGTGCCCATCAGCTCAGCCTGTTCAGTGCCCATCAATGCATCCTGTTCAGTGCCCAGCAGCTCAACCTGTTCAGTGCCCATCAATGCAGCCTGTTCAGTGCCCATCAGCTCAGCCTGTTCAGTGCCCATAAATGCAGCATGTTCAAGTGCCCAGCAATGCAGCCTGACCAGTGCCCAGAAATGCAGCCTGACCAGTGCCCAGTAATGCAGCCTGACCAGTGCCCAGCAATGCAGCCTTACCAGTGCCTAGCAATGCAACCCGACAAAAGCCCAACAATGCAGCCCGACCAGTGCCTAGCAATGTGGCCTTGCCAATGCCCAGCAATGCAGCCTGACCAGTGCCCAGCAATGCAGCCTGACCAGTGCCCAGTACAGCAGCTTTACCAGTGCAGGAGATCAGTGAGGAAAGCCACCTGGATCATCACAGAGGCCAGCGTCGCCCACTGTGACAGCTTTAATTTGAATGGACGAGCATCAGCCATCGCACAATTCCTGCCTACTGGATAGGCTCCTTCCTATGATAGACAGTACATTGGACAAGTGTGCCGTCTATCAAAGCCTAGGAGCCAAATCAGGAGGCAGGACTTGTGTGATGGTGTTGTGCTGAAATAGTGTTTCTCCCCAGGCTCTTGGCTGGCTCTCGGCTGAGATCGGAACTCCGTCCCTCCAGCCTACTGCACACCAGCTCCTCAGAATCTCTGCCCTTCCAGCACTGCAGCTCCTTCCAGTCTTCCTCGGAATGACATTCACCTTCCTGCCACCCACGTCCCCGTGTACGCTCCCCGGTTTTCATGGGGGTAACCTGTTCCTGTACAACAGACACAGGCACAACAACGGCAGGTGCCTTGCAATTCGGGGACAGATGGGCTCTGGGGACAGTGTCCTCAATCCGGGGAATTTTCCCGGAAACTGGGGATGTCTGGTCACACTACCATCAGTGTCACCTCATGAATGCCCATCAGTGCTGCCTCATGAGTGCCCATCAGTGCAGCCTCATTAGTGCTGCCTCATTAGTGCCCATCAGTGCCATCTCATTAGTGCTGTCTCATAAGTGCCCATCAATGCCGCCTCATCAGTGCCCATCATTGCAGCCTATCAGTGCCCATCAGTGCCGCCTAATGAGTGCCTATCAATGCAGCCTGTTCAGTGCCCATCAATGCAGCCTGTTCAGTGCCCAGAAACTCAGCCTGTTCAGTGCTCATCAATGCAGCCCAATCAGTGCCCATCAATGCAGTCTGTTCCCTGCCCATCAATTCAGCCTGTTTGGTGCCAATTAATGCAGCCTGTTCAGTGCTCATCAGCTCAGCCTGTTCAGTGTCCATCAATGTAGCCTGTTCAGTGCCCATCAATGCAGCCTGTTCAGTGCACATCAATGCAGCCTGACCAGTGCCCATCAATGCAGCCCTTCAGTGCCCATAAATGCAGCCTGACCAGCACCCATCAATGCAGCATGTTCAGAGCCCATCAGCTCAGCCTGTTCAGTGCCCATCAATGCAGCCTGTTCAGTGCCCATCAGCTCAGCCTGTTCAGTGCCCATCAACGCAGCCTGTTCAGTGCCCAGAAGCTCAGCCTGTTCAGGGCCCATCAATGCAGCCTGTTTAGTGCCCATCAGCTCAGCCTGTTCAGTGCACATCAATGCAGCCTGACCAGTGCCCATCAATGCAGCCTGTTCAGTGCCCATAAATGCAGCCTGACCAGCGCCCATCAATGCAGCCTGTTCAGAGCCCATCAGCTCAGCCTGTTCCGTGCCCATCAATGCAGCCTGTTCCGTGCCCATCAGCTCAGTCTGTTCAGTGCCCATCAGCTCAGCCTGTTCAGTGCCCATCAGCTCAGCCTGTTCAGTGCACATCAATGCAACCTGTCCAGTGCCCATGAATGCAGCCTGTTCAGTGCCCATAAATGCCACCTGACCAGCGCCCATCAATGCAGCCTGTTCAGAGCCCATCAGCTCAGCCTGTTCCGTGCCCATCAATGCAGCCTGTTCAGTGCCCATCAGCTCAGCCTGTTCAGTGCCCATCAATGCAACCTGTTCAGTGCCCAGAAGCTCAGCCTGTTCAGGGCCCATCAATGCAACCTGTTTAGTGCCCATCAGCTCAGCCTGTTCAGTGCCCATCAATGCAGCCCAATCAGTGCCCATCAATGCAGTCTGATCAGTGCCCATCAATGCAGCCTCACCAGTGTCCATCAATGCAGCCTGTTCAGGGCCCATCAGCTCAGCCTGTTCAATGTCCATCAATGCAACCTGTTCAGTGCCCATCAATGCAGCCCCACTAGTGTCGATCAATGCAGCCTGTTTCGTGCACATCAATGCAGCCTGACCAGTGCCCAGCAAGGCAGCCTGTTCAGTGCCCAAAAATGCAGCCTGACCAGTGTCCATCAATGCATCCTGTTCAGAGCCCATCAGCTCAGCCTTTTCAATGCCCATCAATGCAGCCTGTTCAGTGCCAAAAAGATCAGCCTGTTCAGGGCCCATCAATGCAGCCTGTTTAGTGCCCATCAGCTCAGCCTATTCAGTGCCCATCAATGCAGGCTGTTCAGTGCCCAGCAGCTCAGCCTGTTCAGTGCCCATCAATGCAGCCTGTTCAGTGCTCATCAATGCAGCCTGTTTAGTGCCCATCAGCTCAGCCTGTTCAGTGCCCATCAATGCTGCCTGTTCAGTGCCCATCAATGCAGCCTGTTTAGTGCTCATCAATGCAGCCTGTTTAGTGCCCATCAGCTCAGCCTGTTCAGTGCCCATCAATATAGCCCCTTCAGTGCCCATAAATGCAGCCTGACCAGCGCCCATCAATGCAGCCTGTTCAGAGCCCATCAGCTAAGCCTGTTCAGTGCCCATCAATGCAGCCTGTTCACTGCCCGGAAGCTCAGCCTGTTCAGTGTCCATCAATGCAGCCTGTTCAGTGCCCATCAGCTCAGCCTGTTCAGTGCACATCAATGCAGCCTAACCAGTGCCCATCAATGCAGCCCCTTCATTCCCATAAATACAGCCTGACCAGTGCCCATCAATGCAGCCTGTTCAGAGCCCATCAGCTCAGCCTGTTCAGTGCCCATCAATGCAGCCTGTTCAGTGCCCATCAGCTCAGCCTGTTCAGTGCTCATCAATGCAGCCTGTTCAGTGCCCATCAATGCAGCCTGTTCAGTGCCCAGAAGCTCGGCCTGTTCAGGGCCCATCAGTGCAGCCTGTTTAGTGCCCATCAGCTCAGCCTGTTCAGTGCACATCAATGCAGCCTTACCAGTGCCCATCAATGCAGCCTGTTCAGTGCCCATAAATGCAGCCTGACCAGCGCCCATCAATGTAGCCTGTTCAGAGCCCATCAGCTCAGCCTGTTCTGTGCCCATCAATGCAGCCTGTTCAGTGCCCATCAGCTCAGCCTGTTCAGGGCCCATCAATGCAGCCTGTTCAGTGCCCATCAGGTTAGCCTGTTCAGGGCCCATCAATGCAGCCTGTTTAGTGCCCATCAATGCAGCCCAATCAGTGCCCATCAATGCAGTCTGATCACTGCCCATCAATGCAGCCTCACCAGTGCCCATCAATGCAGCCTGTTCAGGGCCCATCAGCTCAGCCTGTTCAATGCCCATCAATGCAGCCCCACTAGTGTCGATCAATGCAGCCTTTTCCGTGCACATCAATGCAGCCTGTTCAGTGCCCATAAATGCAGCCTGACTAGCGCCCATCAATGCACCCTGTTCAGAGCCCATCAGCTCAGCCTGTTTAATGCCCATCAATGCAGCCTGTTCAGTGCCCATCAGCTCAGCCTGTTCAGTCCCCATCAATGCAGCCTGTTCAGTGCCCAGAAGCTCAGTCTGTTCAGGGCCTATCAATGCAGCCTGTTTAGTGCCCATCAGCTCGGCCTGCTCAGTGCCCATCAATGCAGGCTGTTCAGTGCCCATCAGCTCAGCCTGTACAGTGCCAATCAGTGCAGCCTGTTCAGTGCCCATCAATGCAGCTTGTTTAGTGCTCATCAATGCAGCCTGTTCAGTGCCCGTCAGCTCAGCCTGTTCAGTGCCCATCAATGCAGCCTGTTCAGTGACCAGCAGCTCAGCCTGTTCAGTGCCAATCAATGCAGCCTGTTCAGTGTCCATCAATGCAGCCTGTTCAGTGCCATCAATGCAGCATGATCAGTGCCCATCAGCTCAGCCTGTTCAGTGCTCATCAATGCAACCTGTTCAGTGCCCAGCACCTCAGCCTGTTCAGTGCCCATCAATGCAGCCTGTTCAGTGCCCATCAGCTCAGCCTGTTCAGTGCCCATAAATGCAGCCTGTTCAGTGCCCAGCAATGCAGCCTGACCAGTGCCCAGCAAAGCAGCCTTACCAGTGCCTAGCAATGCAACCCGACCAGTGCCCAGCAATGCAGCCCGACCAGTGCCTAGCAATGTGGCCTTGCTAATGCCCAGCAATGCAGCCTGACCAGTGCCCAGCAATGCAGCCTAACCAGTGCCCAATACAGCAGCTTTACCAGTGCAGGAGATCAGTGAGGAAAGCCACCTGGATCATCACAGAGGCCGGCGTCGCCCACTGTGGCAGCTTTAATTTGAATGGACGAGCATCAGCCATCGTACAAGTCCCGCCTCCTGGATTGGCTCCTACCTATGATAGACAGCACATTGGACAAGTGTGCCGTCTATCAAAGCCTAGGAGCCAAATCAGGAGGCAGGACTTGTGTGATGGTGTTGTGCTGAAATAGTGTTTCTCCCCAGGCTCTTGGCTGGCTCTCGGCTGAGATCGGAACTCCGTCCCTCCAGCCTACTGCATACCAGCTCCCCAGAATCTCTGCCCTTCCAGCACTGCAGCTCCTTCCAGTCTCCCTCGGAATGAGATTCACCTTTCTACCGCCCACGTCCCTGTGCACGCTCCCTGGTTTTCATGGGGGTAACCTGTTCCTGTACAACAGACACAGGCACAACAATGGCAGGTACCTTGCAATTCGGGGACAGATGGGCTCTGGGGACAGTGTCCTCAATCCGGGGACTTTTCCCGGAAACTGGGGATGTCTGGTCACACTACCATCAGTGTCACCTCATGAATGCCCATCAGTGCTGCCTCATGAGTGCCCATCAATGCTGCCTCATGAGTGCCCATCAGTGCAGCCTCATTAGTGCTGCCTCATGAGTGCCCATCAGTGCCATCTCATTAGTGCTGTCTCATGAGTGCCCATCAGTGCCGTCTCATCAGTGCCCATCATTGCAGTCTATCAGTGCCCATCAGTGCCGCCTAATGAGTGCCGATCAGTGCTGCCTCATCAGTTCAGCATATCAGTGCCACCTCATGAGTGCCCATCAGTGCAGTATATCAGTGCCCATCAGTGCAGCGTAATGAGTGCCACTCAGCGCCGCCTCATCAGTGCCCATCAGTGCAGCATATCAGTGGCACCTCATGAGTGCCCATCAGTGCAGCCTATCATCAGTGCCACCTATCAGTGCCATCTCATGAGTGCCAATCAGTGAAGGAGAAACATTACTTTATAAAATTGTATAAGAGAAACTCACCTTGCCATTAAACTCAGCTCCAGGCAATCCCGCCCCTCTGGACTATATTGCCCATAATTGTTTGGAGTACAGGAGGGAGTGGGAGGGAGGAACACTGTGCTCTGTTCCCTCCCCTATGTACTGCCACTGCCGGGAGAGTGATGGGAGGAGAGAGCAGAGGTAGGAGAGGGGCGGGATGCTAGGAGAGGGCGGTCATGTGTCCCCAGGATCACAGCCGGTTCTTCTTGAAAAATGTGGAGGAGGAGTGACGGCTACAAGCAGCACACAGCCAGACTGGAGCCACTCCACCTGCTCCTCTCCAGCTACTTTGTCAGTGTCTTACTGCACTAGTGATCACAGACCTGGCTCCTCTCACAGCCAACGTGGCTCCTTCCCACTGGGTCTCCTCTGCAGTGCTGGCTCCTGTTTCATGCAAAGTGATACCAACTGCACTCCACTTCTTATCCTGGCTAGTGGTCTCCAGAGTGGTGCCAGCTCCAGGAAAAAAAGATCTTCAGGTCAGTGTGAAGTAATACAGTGTGCATAATAGTATAAGGCTGCTGTTTTTACACTGATGCACTGCTGTTTACCCACACCAAGGGTGCAGTACAGCGCAGTGTACCTGCAGCTTTGCTGCACTTAGTCATAGACTTCTATTATATGCTGCTGGATTGGTGCACTTTCTTTCAGAAAGTGCACCACACCTTCAGAATATAATAGAAGTCTATGGCAAAGCGCAGCTAACCCAGTAAAGTCACAGATGCACTGCGCCTCACCCACAGTGCAGGTAAACCACAGTATATCAGTGTGAAAGCAGCCTTCCAGGAGGCTCAGAACAGTAAGGGTTCATTTACACTTGTAGTTTGGTGAGCGGTAAAACCCCATAGTTAAAGTGGTTGTCAACTCGTGACAACCACTTTAACCTACAGCTAAGTCGATAATAAGGCTTACCTGTAGGTTCCCTGCATATCTCCCAAACCTGCATGGTTCAGGAGATATGCAGTATACTAGTGTACTAAATGTGCCACCGTCATTTCGGCACATGCGCAGTGAAGAAACAGCCTCCGTGCCGTTCCTTCAGTGTGATCAAGCCGTGACTGGCGGCTCCCGCGCGCAGGAGTGACGTCACCCGACTCCGGCAATTCACAGAGCCGGAGTGGCAGCCTCGGAAGGGAGAGGGGCAGAAGATGGACGCTGCCTGCACAGGGGACATCGCTGTATGTCGCAAGCTTCGTTTGCAGGTAAGTGGCACATAAAGGGCTACTATGCAATGCATAGTAGCCCAATATGCATCTACTTTGCAGGGGAATATAGAGGAAGTAAACCCCATCTGGGTTTACCTCCTCTTTAAGATGTTTTTTCTCCCCTCACCACAATCGCACCCCCTTTAGCTGCAGTGGCCAGGGGTGTACACAGCCGCAGCAGGAGTTATATGCCCTGTCATGGTTGGTGGTTGTAGCACCTGCCAAGCATGACCCATTTAAGTGAATGAGGCCGCTGCAAGGGCCTTGTAACATTGTACAGTACAGCAAACAAGGTGTAGAGCCCCCATAATATAGGTGTGTTTTTCTAGCAGGATTTTCTAGGTGAGGTAAAATTTAGTCAGGCCTGAGTGTAAGAGCAGGCCTGAATGTTTTGATCTGGGCCAGGAGGAGTGGCTCAGGGAGGATTAAGTGGACTTGACAGATGAGGTCACCAGAACCTCCCACTTCTTTCTAGAAACCTGGGGAAGGTTTCTGGTCAGAGAGCTGGGATATAGGTGGAGCCATCTGGAGTATTCTGGGGGGGCCTGACCAATCCCCAAGCAGGATTGGCAAGGGGCAGGCCTCCTCAGGAGTCAGCCCAATCTAGGAGAGAAGGGTGAAAGTCTGGACATGTAGCAGAGGCGCTGTGGAGGCCCCTACCTGGGAGGTCGCCCTTGGGGTCCGGAGGTTCGGGTGCAGCGAGGAGTGGTGGTGATTCCTGGAGTTGCACAAGGGAACAGGAAAACAGCGGAGGTGCTACACACTGAGAGACTTTAAAGTGATCCACTGGTTTGGTGAGTGAGGGTCCCTGGGAACAGCAAGAGAAAGTGCTGGAGCAGGCTGGGAGAGGAATAGTGGACAGTCTGTGGAAGCCTTGGGAGCCAGTTCAGGGAAAGGAGAGTCACTGAGGAAAAGCAGATCAGTGAAACCTGGAAGAGGGTTGGGCTGGGAGTTGTAGTCCATCAAAAGCCCGGCTAGCACTCAAGTGCTTTTGCTACACATTCTGGCCTGTAATGGGTGTTCCGGAGGTTCTGCTGAGAGTAGGCCTCACCATGTGCTAGCTGCGGTGAAGAGAAAGGAACAAAGAAGCAATGGAGTGATGTTTTACTAAGTTCAGTGCTGGAGAGAGAACTGTAGGATAAACGATCAGCAAGTTGAGTGCAGGAGATTTGTGAGGAGTAACAGTCTGCAGAGGGATAGTCTGCAGTGAAAGTGTGCATATACAGGAGTAGGAATGAGCCGAACACCCCCGTTCGGTTCGCACCAGAACATGCGAACAGACAAAAATTTCAGGGCGAACATCTGAACACCATTAAAGTCTATGGGACCCGAACATAAAGAATCAAAAGTGCTCATTTTAAAGGCTTATATGCAATGTTATTGCCCTAAAAAGTGTATGGGGACCCGGGTCCTGCCCTAGGGGACATGTATCAATGAAAAAAAAAGTTTTCAAATCAATAGTTTTTTTCAGGAGCAGTGATTTTAATAATGCTTAAAGTGAAAAAAAGAAAGAAATCTCTGTGAGGTGTGAGGCGTAGAACATAGCCAGAGCAAAATTGCATTTCCATAGGAAAAATTGTCATTTAAAATCACGGCTGTAATGTATTGCCGTTTCCCGGCAATTTACAAAAAAAAATTAAAAATCGCTGAAAAAAAATTGTGGGGTCCTCCCCAGTCCAAACCAGGCTCTTCAGCTCTGGTTTAGATATTAAGGGGAACAACGCACCAAATTTAAAAAAAAATTGATGTGGGGGTCCCCCTAAAATCCAAACCAGACCCTTATACAAGCATGCAGCCCTGGCCGGTTAGGATGGGGGGGGGACGAGCGAGCGCCCCCACCTCCTGAACCGTACCAGGCCGCATGCCCGCAACATGGGGAGTATGGGTGCTTTGACGGAGGGGGGGCTCTGCCCCCCCACCTCAAAGCACCTTGTCCCCATGTTGATGGGGACAAGAGCCTCTTCCCCACAAGCCTGGCCAGTGCTTGTGGGGGTCTGCGGGCGGGGAGGCTTGTCGAAATCTGAAAGCCCCCTTTAATAAGGAGGCCCCCAGATCCTGCCCCCCCCCCATGTGAATAGGTTTGGGGTACATTGTACCCCTACCCATTCACCAAAAAAGAAGGTGAATGGATCAGCCATTATCACCGGATAGCCGGCCACCTGCTCTAAAAAAACGTACCAGGGTATAGCCTGTAGCCTGTAGATACATCCACTTAAAGCTGCTCGCATTAAGTGGTTAAAATTGTGATGACATTCAAACAGGTGGTGAAATATTGGGCCTTGGGTGTTGTCGGGAACACTGTAACCCCTTGCAGTTACTTTTGTTGGGCGCAGGAACGGGCCTGTGTAAAAACGTAACGTGAAACGCTGTTTATAAATGGTAGCAGCTTTAAGTGGAAGTATCGGGTATGCAGCTACAAGCTATACTCTGCTACTGTTTTTTAAAGCAGGCGGCCGGCTATCCGTTGATAACAGCTGACTCGTTGTTATTCCAGGCACTGGGAGAGGACACCCCCCCCTCTCACTACCATCCGCCACTCTTCTCCGGCCTCCCGTCCCAACAGAAGACCGGAGCTCCAATCCGGCACGTCCGCCGACTGTGTGGAGTCCCTGTGGAAGCCGGAATCGGCCTCGATTGGGACTCCTTCGTACATTTTCGGAAGCAAGGTTACAACGTCACTTCCGGTTTACTCGGCGGCTAACGGCGCCGGTTTTAAAAAAATGACAGTATTCAGAATCGCCGTTTTTTGCAATCTGGATACTGTGATGTGTAAAGGAGCTAGTGTTCACCTGGTTGCCAGTGAAGCCGGAGCAGACCCTGGTGGACACTGGGGTCCGATTGGAGCCTCGCGGAGTAGAGTTTCAGCCAAGCGACTCCCCTGCGAAGACAGAGGACAAGGGAAGAGAGGAGGCTGTCATGGCCTGTGACCTGCTCGAGACCTGGATACCTGGGTACCAGGTACCGTTAAGCAGGAGTCCGGGGCCCCTGAAATGCCAGCCAAGTCCCAATCCATAGGCATTCCAGCTAGGCCGGAGCCAGTAGTTGAGGTGGAGGTGCCCCCTGTTGAGCCAAGCAAGGATGCCAGGGATAGGTCCATACACTGGGGGTCACCCAGACTGCCGGCAGAATTTTGATCTTTGGAGCACCTGATCGAGTGGTCATCTTCACGTGAGGGGTCTGATGAGGAGCAGGAGATGGAGAGTTCTCATGTTCGGGACCCTTCAGAAGGGGATGAGACAGGGTCCCCTCAGTACTCAAAGACTGCAGCACAGCAGGAATCCCCAGTACCAGCAGCCAAATTTCTTTAAACAGGCCCTCCACTACCCAGACCAGGTCAACCACCTACACCCTCCGTCACATGGTGGTCAAATCCCCTTACAGCCATATCTTGCCGGAAAGAGGGAAGGTCAAGAGTCTACCTAGGCTCTCCCGGTACCAGCGGGAGGTAAAGCAACAAGTTGCTCTGGAATGGGGCCTGGACTATTCCTATGTCCCACCTCATGTCATGGATATCGTTGAGAGCTCAAGGGAAGAGTGGGAGGATGAGATGACATGGGAGTATCTTTATTTCCCCAAATCTTTGTGGGGGTCAGGAAGCAGCAGTTGGGAGAAGTTAAAGGATCTGAAGAAAAAGTGGAGCTTTGGATGTGCTATCCGAAAAGACTGTGTGCTGATCCTTAAAGCAGACCAACCGGCAAAAAGCTATGCAGTTTCAGTTCAGGAGGAAAGGGGAGGCTGGAAGAGGTTGCCCGACCCTGATACTACATCTAAAGACTATCAGCAGATGTAGGTACACTTCAAAGACTGCTGGCGAAGTAGCAGAGTGTTTGATTTCTTTCTGAACTGCCAGACAAGCCAGCCTGCCACCCTGTGCCCAGTGGAGGATATTTGCCCATTGAAAGGATGTGGGGTGAGGTTTGTCCAGTCCATTTTCCTTTTAAAACCTGTGTTTGGGGAGGGGCCCCTCCCATCAGGAATTCTCCAACCAGGAATTTCAAGAGGAAGTTATTACTGACTTCTTTTTTTTCCTGCTCCTGTGGTGGGATCATAACCCCTCGCTGACAGGGCAGGCAGGTGAAGAAGGATTTCAAGTTACTGTGTAATATGTTGTTCTATTGGGAGGTCTATAACCCCCCCCCCCCCCAATAGACATGTTTGTTAGTTAGTTTTGGTAGTTGTGTTTCCCTCCTCTTAGGATTCCTGGGATGGAACAGCTGTTCATCCCCATCCGTCGAGAGTCAAGCCAAATGTGAACTTCTACTAACTAGGCGAGTAGAGGACTTCCCTTTGGGGGAGGTGCTCTGACTCAGGAAGTGTATAATAGTCTGAATGTGAATAGCTGCAGGGATTGTAGATAGGAACTGTGATAAACTGTATATTGTAAATATTACAAAAATGGAGATGATATATTTTTGATACTTATTTATTCATATACAGTTTTGTATTTCCCCTTCCACGTTTGTTCCCTTTTCCTCTCCCATTTTCTGATTCTGGGATGCCCATGCTCTTGGGCCCAAGAGCTATTTTTGTAAATTTTTCAGCTGGAGACTAGCTGATGTTTGGGGGGGGGGGTGAGTGTAGCGCCCTCATAGTGTAGGTGCGTTTTTCTAGCAGGGTTTGCTAGGTGAGGTAAGATTTAGTCAGGCCTGAGTGTAAGGGCAGGCCTGAATGTTTTGATCTGGGCCAGGAGGAGTGGCTCAGGGAGGATTGAGTGGACTTGACAGATGAGGTCACCAGAACCTCCCACTTCTTTCTAGAAACCTGGGGAAGGTTTCTGGTCAGAGAGCTAAGAGATAGGTGGAGTCATCTGGAGTACTCTGGGGAGCCCTGACCAATCCCCAAGCAGGATTGACAGGGGGCAGGACTGATTAGGAGTCAGCCCAATCTGGGAGAGAGGTGTCGGGTGGAAGTCTGGAGATGTAGCAGAGGCGCTGTGGAGGTCCCTATCTGGGAGATTGCCCCAGTCTGGGGAGGGTGACCTTGGGGCCTGGAGGTTCGGGTGCAGCCAGGAGTGGTGGCGATTCCTGGAGTCACACAGGAGAACAGCGGAGGTGCTACACAGTGAGAGACTTTAAAGTGATCCACCGGTTTGGTGAGTGACAGTCCCTGGGAACGGCAAAAGAAAGTGCTGGAGCAGGCTGGGAGAGGAATAGTGGACAGTCTGTGGAAGCCTTGGGAGCCAGTTCAGGGAAAGGAGAGTCACTGAGGAAAAGCAGGTTGGTGGGACCTGGAAGAGGGATGGGCTGGGAGTTGCAGTCCATCAAAGGCCCAGCTAGCACTCAAGTGCTTTTGCTACACATTCAGGGGCCCATGATCCCTGGCCTGTAATGGGTGTTCTGGAGGTTCTGCTGAGAGTAGGCCTCACCATGTGCTAGCCGCGGTGAAGAGAAAGGAACAGAGAGGTAATGGAGAGGTGATTTACTAAGTTCAGTGCTGGAGAGAGAACTGTAGAAGAAACGGTAAGCAAGTTGAGTGCTGGAGAGTTGTGAGAAATAACAGTCTGCAGAGGGATAATCTGCACTGAAAGTGCACATATACAGGAGTGTATATGGAGTTCGTGTATTATAATTCTTTTGGGCATCCCACGGTCATCCTTTATCCCCATCCAAGTTATTTCCCCTAAATGAAACAACAAAAACAAGAGCCGGCCTGGTCAGTGTCTACGGATGTGTGAAATATGGTGTGATTGAGGGCAGCTATAAGGTGAACCACTACTACCAGCCACTCTCACATGGCTACAAGGGGTTAAAGCAGGCAGCATTGTATTGCTTTCTAACGACCTGCTTTAGCCCCTTGGACCCCACAGAAGCATGCCGTTGCCAGAGTGGCCCCATTTACTTGAATGGGTCTTGATTGGCAGGCGTTAGCACCCACCAAAAGCAACAGGGGGCTTAATTCCTGTTGCCGCATGTGTATACCTTTGTCTGCTGCCTCAGGAAAACCGCCAACTGGGTGTCATGTGAGGAAGGGTAATCGCCGCCCATACCACGACCACCAAAGGGAGGATGCGGCAGGGAGGCCTCCTTCGTAATGGTGGACATAACCACACAAACACGATGACGTCATCAAGATGAACGCCCGGAGAGCCAATACCCGAAACGTGAAGCCAATAGATTCCTAGGTATGACAGTATGCATGCACTTTTGATGGCTCATTCACACCTACGGGGTTTATTGCATGATATATGCTGGTTAGCCATTGTTATAAATGGTGCTAGTTCACATCTGTGTGATGCATTGTTGTGTGTTTTGAAACCGCCATAACCATTATAGGCTGTACTCATGACAAGAAAAAAAAGCATAAAAATATCTATATAACCTAAATATATGGTTGACTTCCTGGCATCGAACAACATTGTTATGACCTACTCCTGCTATTTGCCTGCACTGACCTTTAAGTTGTATGACCTTGCCTGCTCCTCCTCTTGCTCCAGATCTGCTCATCTGATATCATCCCTTGGTGCCTGACCTTGCACCCACTGCACTTGTCCATCAGGTACTGAACGACCTGCCCAATATTAAACCAGCCCTTAAATTTTGCATCTCTTTTGCTTACTTGCCTGCATCTTCACTTACTACACACCTGCTGACAGGTATACTCCTACCTATCACAGGGCTGGAGGAATTTGCTTAGAATCTAGGAGCCAGCTAAAAAAATTAGGAGCCAGTTTTTTAAATCAGCTGCCCAGCACCCATAACTGCTTGTCCAGGGCATCAGGCAATAAGAATTGCTCACGTATGGTGCCAAGGGAAAAAAGACCAAAAATTAAAAAAAAACAAAAAAACATAGTAAGTCTTAATTTCTCCTTCACTGATGTGCGTTGATGAGTCTGCACTGATGGGCACTGATAGGCTGCACTAATGGGCACTGATGGGATTTGATAAGAACTCCTCTGTAACTTTAAACAGGTAACCTTTAAAATTGTTTATAGCTTCGCCTATGGAGATTTTTAAGTACCGTAGTTTGTCGCCATTCTACAAGTGTGCGCAATTTTAAAGCATGATATGTTAGGTATCAATTTACTCGGCCAAGGGAATGAGGCACCGGGCAGATATAGCTGCCAAGGTGCTATGTGGAGTGTTGTCTCTTCCAGTAGGAGGGAACCCTGCCCCAAGACTGACATCAGAACAAACAAGGGATCCACAAGGCTAATGGGAGACAAAGTCTCCACACAGTGTTCTGATGGGGGCTCTTTGTAGTGATAACTGCAGCAACACCACAGAGTAACCAAATTAATTGGAATTTACAACAATTAGCTTTATTAATGAAAAATATCAATTTACTCGGCGTAAGATCATCTTTCACATTATATAAAAAATTGGGCTAACTTTACTGTTTTCTTATTTTTCAATTCAAAAAAGTGTATTTTTTCCAAAAAAATTTGTTTGTAAGACCATTGCGCAAATACGGTGTGACATAAAATATTGCAACAATGTCCATTTTATTCTCTAGGATCTCTGCTAAAAAAATATATATCTGGGGGTTCTAGGTAATTTTCTAGAAAAATAGAAAAAGATCAGAGGCATAACTAGAACCTTCAGGGCCCCAGTGCAAGAAACCATGAAGGGCCCCCCTGACTCCCAGTGCGACCCAGCTCCATGCTTCAGCGGGCCCATGTGTCACCCCTGTATACCTGGATAGGAGGAGCAGCAGGGGCGGCATATGGAGGAACCAATTCCCTCCATTTTCTTCCTGCAGCCGCAGAATGCCGGTGGGAGGGAGAGAAGTAGGCTTTCAGTGACTGCAGGAGAAAAATGGAGGGTTTGGTTCCTCGATATGCTGCCGCTCCTCCTATCCACGTGTATAGGGGTGAGGCATGGCCCCCCTGAAGCATGGGACTGGGATGAGTGGCAGCGAGAAGTGGTGTTAGTGATGGGGGAATGGGATGGGATGAGTGGCAGCGGTGGTGGGGGAATGCGATCAGTGGCAGCAGTGGTGGTGGGATAGATGGGATCAGTGGCAGCGGTGGTGGTGGGGGGATGAGATCAGTGGCAGCA
>BLSH010361129.1:60274-71983 GCA_018402905.1 Glandirana rugosa | reverse complement strand
TTTTGTAGGGCACTTGCCCTAGTTTGAAGATGATTTTAGAACAGTTATATGGCTTCTACCGTTAATTAATACTTTTCAGACACAGTTTGAAGATGATCCACATTCACCTCCATTTTTGCATTTTTTATGTTTTTATTTTTTTAAAAATATTTAAAGTTATTTCCCTGTCCCCATTTTTTTGTAGGGCACTTGCCCTACCCTTACCCCCATTTTTCTTCCTTTTGCAGCCCTCTAGGGCTTTCCAGGACTTTGTTACAGCCATTTTTGTGCCTAAAAGTTCGGGTCCCCATTGATTTCAATGGGGTTCGTTGTCCGTGTGATCGTTCGGGTTCCGTCCGGACCCGGACCCGGACTTTGTCCCGAAGTTCGGACGGACCAGCAGAACCCGAACTTCCAGAGGTTCGCTCAACTCTAGTCCTGATACAAGAAATGTAAACATTCCTTGTAATAGAAAAAAGCATGATAGGACCTCTTAAATATGAGATCTGGGGTCAAAAAGACCTCAGATGTCATATTTACACTTAGATGCAAAAAAAATGTGAAAAAAATGACATTACAAAAAAAAATATGGGCCCTTTAAGGCCATTGGGCGGAAGTGACTTCTGACGTCGCTTCCGTCCAGCCATGTTATAGAGCCGTGTGAACGGCTTCAGACGCTCACTCGGCTCAGGGACACTGGGGGGGGGGGAACGGACCCGATCATCTCCACCACTGCTGGCGGGTCCGGTAAGCGGCGGAGATGACCAGAAAGCGGCGGGAGGGGGCACCTCTCCCGGCGCTGATAAAAGTGATCTCGCGGTCAATCCGCCGTTAAGACCCCTTTTATCAGACGCAGAATCGCCTGCAGAAAAAATAGATACCGGTGTTATGGTAGTTATCTGCTACCTTAACAACGGTATTCCACTTCAAACTGCCACGGTATTATGACGGTGGGCGGTCTTGAAGTGGTTAAGGATATTGTTGATACATATTTCTGTCTCAAGTGAAGGAGCCTCTCCAACCCAGTCTGCAGGAGGGCCACCATATTCTCTCTGATCATTATCCTGTACAGGATTAATATTACACCTTTCCATCCACTCCAGAAAGGAAGCTTTATTGTCCTTATTCAGAGAAGTAATCCAAACCACGCTCTCAGCATCCATCATTAGAGAATGATCTGCTTGTTCCATGGGCCATAATCAGTGGGTAGGAGGCTTGCCCCTAGTCCTCTCTAAAAGCCTCTATCCTGGTTGGGTCTATCACATCATGTTTACACATGCACTTTACATTTTTTAAAACGTAAAGCTTGGAATCAATGTAAGGATATTTGCCCTTTAGAATCTCATTTTAGAATCCAAACTGAAAACAATTGATATGCTTAAATGTCAGTTGGCTTCTTCACTCACTTTGGCTACAGCTCAGTGACCAAGCATTCCATGAC
Organism: Glandirana rugosa; assembly: GCA_018402905.1. NCBI lineage: Eukaryota > Metazoa > Chordata > Amphibia > Anura > Ranidae > Glandirana > Glandirana rugosa. The sequence goes on along the minus strand of BLSH010361129.1, from coordinate 70,563 downwards.
GCACACACTTACTGTATTTACGCAATCCATACATTCCTAAGCTAATTTCTATGATTTTCTTCCACACGAATTCCCTGCCTTTGCACACCTTCCATTCTTACATAACCAACTGGGAAAAAGGTCTCTCATCAACTACATACAAGTCCAGCACCCAGTGTAAAGTGTTTGTAAAGAGAAGACATTTTCTATTTTGGATAGACTTGGTAAGGGTTAGACTGAGCCTGGCCTAACCACTAAGCAAAATGGGCATCAAAGGAAGGGAGCCCCACAGATTTGTTCCCATAGCTATCACCCCCTTAAAGAATGAATGCACTTTTTTCTCTTTTTCATTATGCCAGTGTTTCTCAACCATTTTTCAATCAAGGCACCCTTTACATTTAAGAACAATCTTAAAACGAATGGTTTTACATAATGCAACAATATCCACACATGTAAGACACCCAACGTTAATTGAAAGGTCTGGAAAAGGAAAAATAATAGGTTTACCTCATTGGTCAAGGATAGGGTTGGGCAGGGTGTGGTCCTTAGGGTTCCTTGATGGGAGGCACCCCTCTAGCATCACTTGGACCTGAGGACAGCATCGGACAAGATTCTCCATAGACTATCTCGTGGCCGGGAGGGGCCTGAGGAGGAAGGCAGGTTGGAAGGAGAGCTGACAGCATCTGAGGAGGGCGAAGTGGATGCCAGGGAAGACCTTCTGCCAGGTGCTGATGCAGGACTACGCCTTCCTTTCCTTTCATGTCTGCTGTGCAAGGTCCTGTGTCAGGGGGTAGTCTGGTGGGTGGATTGCAGAGTCACTCTCTGGGGGAGTCCGGAGGCTTAGGGTTCCTTGATGGGAGGCACCCCTCTAGCATCACTTGGACCTGAGGACAGCATCGGACAAGATTCTCCATAGACTATCTCGTCACTTTCTGGGGGGGTCCGGAGGCTGGGGTGGCGCAGCAGGTGGTGCCGGTGGCGGCAGCCGCAGGGAGAGATAGTGTCGTGGTGAATATTTTGCAGGCTTTTATGTTGGGGTTTTAATGAAGTGCTAGCTCGTTGTGACCCGGGTGGAGTTTCGGCTGTGTTGGGTTCTTTGGTGGCCCCGTAGATGGCTGCAAGGGCGCCCATTGTGCCGTCAGGTGCCGTGCCCAGCCTGGGACCACCCTCTGGGGCCACGGGGCAAGATGTTGGGGCCCAGGCGTCGACGTCCTCTCAGACGGTGGAGGGACAGAATGGTGAGGCGACAGCTACCTCGAAAGCTCCATCACCAGCTAAGGACAAGGCAGCTGGGGAGGCTAAGAAGGCGGCAAGGGATGGTGATGGCAAAATGTGGAGTCTACATGTGCTTCGATGGGGGTGTGGCTTGGTTGAGGTATGATGAGCAGTTCGGACATTGGAAAGCAGTTAGGCCTTCCTTGAGGTGGGACCACAAGGATATCAGTTTCTGGATGAAGCTCATGACTCAAGCTCGTGCTCCTAACACCCCCTTTCAGGAGGGGGGGGGCAGGGTTGGTCCCGCAACCTAATCCCCAATGGCCAAGAAGTGAAAGGGTTTCTGTTGGCAGTTCAATGATGGGACTTGCAGATTCGGGGACACATGTCATTTTCGCCACGAATGCTACGGAGGTTCACACCCTCTCACAAAGTGCTTCAAGCAAGGCAAGGGTAAGTCCGGTGAGGCTGGGAAACGGGAGGATTCCGGTAAAGTTGGAAAAGTTGGCTCCATTCCTAAGTAGGTACCCTAACCGGGTGGTGGCGCGTCTTCGTTTCCAGGGTTTTTCTAAAGGGGTTTTTGTTTCCTTGTGCATTGTCCAACATTCCTCCGGTCCCGAAAAACTTATAATCTGCTTGGGTTCACCCTAAGGTGGTTTCAGAGAAGCTGTCGCAGGAGATTGCATTGAGGAGGATGGCTGGCCCTTTCCTTTCCCCACCAATGGAGGATCTTGTCATGTCTCCGCTGGGGGTGGTTCCTAAGAAAGAACCTAATTCTTTCCGTCTGATTCACAACCTTTCAGACCTAAAAAGCGATTCGGTCAATGATGCCATTGACCGGGAGCTGTGTGCCATGTCCTATACATCCTTCAATAGGGCGGTGGACTGGGTTCGTAAGTACGGAAAGGGGGCCCTTTTGGCAAAAATTGATATCGAGTCAGCCTTTTCGCCTGCTGCCAGTGAACCATCGCAGTTTCCGTTTGTTGGGTTGTATCTGGGAGGGGAAATATTTTGTAGATCTCTGCTTGCCCATGGGGTGTTCGATTTCCCATTCCTTGTTTGAGACTTTTAGCTCGTTCTTGGAATGGGTGGTGAAGGATGTGTCCGGCTTGCATCCCATTATTCAATATCTGGATGATTTTTTGGTGATCGGTTTCAGGGTGTGCCATATTTTGTTGGCTACGATACAGCATGTATTTGGGGTTTTTGGAGTACCGCTGGCTGCTGAGAAGGGCCCACCATTGAATTTAAATTTCTGGATACTGTCCAGAAATTTACAATTGCGTTACCTCCAGTCGCTACTGGGCAAGCTGAACTTTGCATGCCGCATCATGCCAATGGGGAGAATATTTGGCAGAAGGTTGGCAACTGCGACGTCGGGGATCAGGGCACCACACCATTGTAGTAGATTGACTTAAGCGCATTGGGCTGATTTGAAGGTTTGGCAGCTGTTCCTGGACAACTAAAACGGGCGGTCCTCTTGGATGGAGGCTATGGTGTCGGATTGCAATCTGGATCTGTACATGGATGCGGCAGGTGCGGTTGGGTACGCGGCAAGTAGGTTTGGGTGGAGCTGGGTGGCGTTCCCAGCTCGCTGCATGCCCGGTATGGGCAGTGCGGGAGTGGTTGGAGATCAGAGGGGCAGGGCCCGGGCCTTTCCTTAAAGATCGGGATGGGGCCTCCTTGTCAAAATTCCAATTTGCGTCAGTTTTTAAGAAGAACCTGCTGGCTGCGGGTTTCTCTTCACATGACTACTCCTCTCATTCATTCCGGATAGGAGCTGCGACTGAGGCGGTTCGTTGAGGTATGGAGGACAGGTTGGTGTGTAAAATTTGGGGCTGGGACTCGCATCGCTTTTGTTTATATGTGAGACCTCATCTATTGCAGTAGTCGTTAAGGGACTTCTGCGGTCTCGGTTTGGTCCGCCTATGGGTGATGGATGGTCAGTGGGGTGTTTTTTGTCTTTATGTTCGAGTTCTTTTTGTGTTGTGATCCTGTTCTTTTCAATTTCTTTGTGTAGTGATCAAGGTTGTCTATGCGGCATTGTTTAACGGTGTTCTTGTTGTTTGTATGTTTCTGTCTTGTTTTTCAGATACAACATTTTTTGGTGGATCCTTGGCCATTCCTACGTTTTTGGGCAAAACGGGCTGCTGTTGGGCCAGAAGGTCGACAGTTGGGTTTTCTCCGGGGGGGGAGGTCTGGGTTAGATGAATCGGGGTTCCTGAGATGTTGTGGTCCAGGGTGTTGGCTGAGGTACATTACTATTCCAGGCTTGACAGGCCTCCGGATGTGCTCCTGCGGCACGTGGGGTACAATGACCTCAGGCTTCGCATGTCTCACGAGTTGAGTATTCATATCAAGCTTGATTTCCTGCGCTTGCGGTCATTGTTCCCTGACACTATTGTCATATGTTCTGACATGGTGGCTAGGACTTCTTGGCATTTCGCTCTGTCAGTAGAGAGGGTCAATAAGGCTAGAATCAAAGTGAACAAGGAGGTGGCAAAATTTTTTTGTCCGGAATGGTGGGTTGGCGATTCGCCATATGGAATTGGAAAGGGAGCCTTGGCTGTTTTTGAGAGGGGATATGGTCCACTTAAACACGGTAGGAATTGACCTTTGGTGTCTGAGTCTCCAGGAAGGTATCCAGCGGGCCCTTCGTGTGTGGTGTGCCCAGGTGTAAGGTTTCATGCTGGGCGTCTGTGGCAGAGGTCGTAGGGTTTTTGAAGGCGGGGATGGTTATGTTCTTTGGAGAACGATGGGTTGGGTCCATCATGGTAGGGGTGTACCTGCCCTAATAAGGTCAAGTAGTATGTCTTGGGGTAGTTGGCTGCATCGGCTGGAGAGGTTGCCAAACAATTGTCCCTGACCCGCAATAAGTTGCGGCTGGGGGCCGTAGAAAGGCAAGGTGGTGCCAGATACAGCTTGTTGGTTAGTCAAGGGTGCCTTCAAAAATCCTAAGACAGAAGCACAGGCAGCTACATTCAGTATTATATGTTATGGTATGTTGGCATTTAATTACCTCGCATATTATGTAACACTGTGTTCTTTATGGTTTGTTTTTTGTAATAAAGGGCTGCTATGGCCATTTAAACCCAAAAGTAGGTCCGGTCTGATTTATTTCAATAGGTTTAAGGGGAAGGGAAAAGGAAAGGGGTGGTAAATTGTTAAGTGGCTTGGCAGCCGGGACTCACCCCAGTCAAGTTCATTCCACACATACAGCGGCCTCACAGTGAGGGACATCATTAATTTGGATGTAAAGTCTAACAAAAGATGGAGTTCAGCTTTAACATTGTAGTTGCAGGTCACTAAGTTTAAGAGATCTACCTTAGACTGCATTCACACCTCAGCGTTTTGAATCGCGGGCAGATCTGCCGTGATTCTGCCTGCGATTTCAAACGCTGTCTCCAGAGGAGTTATACTGTATGGAAAGTTTTTGCTATTATGCTGGGCACTGAGCAACAGTGCTTTTTATGTGAGTACCTGACTTTTTAATAAAAGCTTTATAGACTATCAAAAGCGGAGAGCACTATATATCTTTTTATTTTCCATGACATATCGATGCTATGTGTGATTAAGAGAACTTTTTATCCCACTTCACTGGATATGATGACCAAGGGAATATGAGATGATTGACTAAAGCACCATTACCAGATGGTTTGGTTTTAAACATCAAGCGCTCTATGATCTCTGTAATAGGGGTCATAGTTATGAGGTGAGCTGCTAGCATTCTCTGAGGTGGTGGAATAACACATAAGCACTTTTTGCAAGATTTGCACACTGGCACTGGGTGTCATTATCATGAATTTGGCTTAACAACATGATGGACTTTATGATACCTGATTCTATAGATCTGTTCTAGCGCTGCACTTTATATTGTATGCGATTTCAAAGCGCCAAGGTGTGAATGACTTATTGCAGAATGCACATTTGAGGTGCCATTCATTTGAGTGTGTGGTTCTTCGGCGATTATCGCGCGATAAATCACGCTGCAAATGCAGCAACCCGCATTGCGCGAAGCATGTTGCCTAAATGTAGCTCCTGAACTTTTTGGGACGACAAGCTTCACTCGATGCGGGTTGCAGCGCAACAATCATGGCAGAACCGCACCACGAGTTTAGGTTCCATTCAAATGAATGGCACCTCAAATGTGCATGCTACGATTTGTCGTTCACACCTCGGCGCTTTAAAATCGGGGGCAGAATCGTGGCAAATCTGCCCATGAATCAAAACACTGAGGTGTGAATGCAGCCTTAGGCTACTTTCACAACGGGGGGGGGGGTGCCGCTATGCAGGTGGCAGCAGGGCGCTTTTAACCCCCAAGAAGGGGGGGGACTTCCGAATCGATGTACAGTGTATCCCGTCTACAAACTATGGGAATAGATTTATGGCATTTTTATTTGCTTATTTTTACTAGTAATGGCGGCGATTGGCAAATTTTATCGGGACTGCGACATTGCAGTGGACAGATCGGACACTTTTGACACTTTTTTGGGACCAATGATATTTATACAGCGATCAGAGCTAAAAAATAGATGCTGATTACTGTTTAAATGTCACTGGAAAATAAGGGCTTAATCACTAGTGGGCGATCAAGCGATTAAAGTGGAGTTCCACCCATTTAAAAGTCAGCAACTACATAAAAAGTGTAGCTGCTGACTTTTAATAAATGGCTACACACTTGTCCCACAGTTCAGCAATGCGGCTGCCTGATGCATCGCTCCTCTCCCCCTCCCCTCCGCGGCACCAGCATAGCAAGTGTGGGCACCCGGCCGTGGCAGCACTGCGCATGTGCGCGCTGTGAATGGCCGGGAAATCTTGAGTGGGGAGAGGTAAACTTCCTTCTGCGGTGCCAGGAGAGGAAATGGGAACTGGGACCCTGTAAAAACTTGGGTGGAACTCCGCTTTAAGTGTGTTCCCTCAGTGTGTTCTAACTGTAGGGGGGATGGGCAGGGAGATGACAGATCTAACTGATCCCGATCACTAAGAACAGTAGATCACAGTCATGTCCCCTGACAGAACGGGGATCCGCTTTATTCACATTGGCAGATCCCCGTTCTGCCTCTGTAGAAGGCGATCACGGGTCGCCGGCGGACATTGAGTCCGCGGGACCTGCAGGCACACTTCCACCCAATTCTTGACACAAGAAAAAAAAATTGCCCTTGAGGTGCCCCCCTCCACTTCCTTACACATTGCAGGGTTGCAAGGGTTAACTGCTCACTAAGTCTAGGTGTGCAGTGATAAGAGGTAATACTTACCTTACTCCTCACTCCCGTAGGCTCCCTCCCTCTGTAGGCAAGGGTTTTTTTTCTCCATTCCAGAGTTTGGCTTTTATAACCTAAAGTAGATTTTTAAGCATATTTTGTTTAACCACGTAAGGATCGAGCCTCTTTTTGAGATTTAAAATCAGGTTTTTTTTGCTAGAAAATTACTTAAAGCCCCCAAACATTATATATTTTATAGAAATAACAGTCGTTGCAATTTATGTCATACCGTATTTGCGCAGCAGTCTCACAAACGCCTTTTTTAAAAAAAAAAAAATCACTTTTTTAAGTTAAAAAATAAGACAGCAGTTAAGTTAGCCAATTTTTTTCCATATTGTGAAAGATAATGTTACGTCAAGTAAATTGATACCCAACATGTCATGCTTCAAAATTGCGCCTGCTCTTGGAATGGCAACAAACTTTGGCACTTAAAAATCTCCATCGGCGACATTTAAAATTTTCTACAGGTTACCAGTTTTGAGTTATAAAGTAGGTCTAGTGCTAGAATTATTGCTCTCGCTCCCACAATTGCGGTGATACCTCATATGTGTGGTTTTAACACCGTTTTCATATGTGGGCGCAACTTACGTACATGCCCGCTTCTGCGCGTGTAATAGAAAAAAGCATGCCAGGACCTCCTAAATATGAGATCTGGGGTCAAAAAGACTTCAGATCTCATATTTACACTAGAATGCAATAAATAAATAAATTTGAAAAAAAATAATAATAATTTTTCTCCTTTAAGAGCTATGGGCGGAAGTGACGTTTGACGTCAATTCAGCCCTTCAATGCAATGGAGCCGAGTGGGCAGCATCTTCCACTCACTTGGCATCCAGGCAATGAGGGGGAGCAGACCCGATTGTCTCTGCTGCTACTGGCAGTTCCGGTATGTGGCGAAGACGACAGAAAAGTGGCAGGGGGGCACCTCTCCCGCCCCCGATAAAAGTGATCTTGCGGCGAATCCGCCGCAGAGACCACTTTTGTCTGAAATCCGGCCGCCCGCCATGTTAAAAAATACTGGGGTTATGGTAGATATCTGTTACCATAGCAACGGAATTCCACAGCAAAGTACTGCCGTATAATGATGCGGGCAGTCCGGAAGTGGTTACGTTTATGCTTTAGCAAAATCAGTCATTTGATGGTAAAATTAATTTTGCCAAAGTTTTGCTCATTCCAAATTGTCACAAGAACAGAACTCTAACCTTTAGGGACTCTCCTGCTCCATTGACAACTGCCAAAGGATGGGATTTCCACTCAGTTCTTGTTTCGTCTTCCACGTGGGACACATACAGAAACAAAAAAATCAAGCAAGGGGTCATAACCTTCTCATTTTACCAAAACCTAAAATGATTTTTTAGCTTTAACAGCTTGCCAACCGCCCTATAGCAGATCTAATGTTACAAGGCGGCCGTTCTGTGCAGATACACGTATATATTTGTGATTCTGCACTTCCTTGTAGGGGGCACACATGCGTGTACTGCCAGCACATTGCTTCTGCTGTGATTTGTCAGAGCATATGCCGATCAGCGAGTGCCGGCCAATGGATGTCCACTGGCACCCACTGATCGGTGAGGAGACATGCTGAATGGAGCTCTGTCTATGTAAACATGGCAAAACCTCGTCATCTCAGCAGAGATGTGGTTGATTTTTTTCCCTGCAAAGGAAGGGAATAAAATACACCACATCCCTTAGTAAAAGCGGCAGATAAGGGAGATTTGTCCCACCGCAGCAAAATCAAGCGCTGCAGGGACCGGGTGTGACTCTGGGCATACGGAACCACCTCGAAGGTGGATACCATGAGCCCCAGGACCCGCATGCAAAACCTCAGAGAGGGACACTTCTCTGACAGCAGCGACCTCACCGCTTGCTGCAGCGTCCGCAGTTTTCCTGAAGGAAGAAAAACTTTTGCCATGACTGAGTCCAGGGTCAAACCCAAGTACTCCAGGCGGTGTGACGGAGTCAAAACCGACTTCGGCCGATTGATCACCCATCCGAACTCCTGCAGGGTGTGCAGTGTGATGGCTATGTTGTCCCTCAGAGGTGAGGCCGACTCTGCCCGCAGAAGCAGGTCATCCAGATATGCCAGAACTGCAATGCCCCTCTGCCGCAATAGAGCCAACACCGGGGACAGGAGCTTGGTGAAAACCCGGGGGGCCGAGGCCAGGCCGAAACGGTAGTGTTGATCGCCCACCGTGAAACGTAGAAAAACGTAGATGGGGACATGCAGATACGCATCCTTGATATCCAAGGATGCTAGCAAGTCCCCCTGGCGAAGGGCCACTACCACCGAGCGGATCGATTCCATCCTGAATTTCCGCGCCCGAACATAAATGTTGAGTACCTTCAGATCCAGAATGGGCCTGACCCCATCCTTCTTTGGGACCACAAACAGGTTGGAGTAAAAACCATGGAAGCGTTCCGTGGTCGGCACCGGCACAACCACCCCCTTGTAGAGCAGATCCTGCACGGCCCCCAGCAGGGCCAACTGTCACCCTGGGGGAAGCCTCAGATTGGAGGCAAAGAACCTGTCTGGAGGCATGGCACCGAATTCTATCTTGTACCCCGCGGAGACCACCTCGCACACCCAGGAATCTGAAATGCGAGAGGTCCATTGTTCCGTGAACTCCAGCAGGCGACCTCCCCACCCGAGCGATGGGCGGGGGCAACCCATCATGCGGAGGAGGGCTTCCCATCCGACTTCTCTTGCTTATGCTGCCATGATCGCTTCTGACCTCCTGCAGCAGCCTTGGAGGGCTTAGCACCCTTGCCCGCCGAACGAGGGGCACGAAAAAACTCTTTCTGACCAGAAAACGAGGGGCCCGGCCTGCGACGAGGCTCCTTACCCTTCTTAGGCTCGGGGAGAAAGGTACTCTTTCCCCCCGTGAGATCCTTAATGATCTCATCCAGAGATGCTCCGAAGAGGCGCCCTCCGTGAAAGAGCAAGTCAGTAAGCGCTTTCTTTGACGCCTGGTCCCCAGACCAGCACTTCAACCAGAGTACACACCTGATCACTACTGCGAAGGCGGACAGTTTTGACAGTATGGGAGCTATGTCCAGGGCCGCATCACAGAGATACCTGAGCCCCTGGGTGAGCTGTTCAGCCAGCTCCACGGTTTCAGGCGGGACATGTGCCTCGCTCAAATCACGATGCAACACCACAGCCCATTCCGTCAGAGCTTGTGCCACAAGTGCCGACGCTAGCGCCGGCCGCATGGCCGACCCAGTCAAGACAAACATGTCCTTGGCAACTGCCTCGGCCCTCCTGTCAGCCGGATCCTTAAAAGATGGCGTGCCCTCCACCAGAATAGTGGTTGCCTTGCTCAGGCGGGACACAGAGGGGTCTACCTTGGGGGAGACCCATTTCTACGCCATACTGTCCTCAAAAGTAGTGTTGAGCGAACCCGGACTGTAACGTTCGGGTCCGTACCGAACTTTCGGGTGTCCGTGGCACGGACCCGGACCCGGACATTTCAAAAATCGTTCGGGTTAAAAACTTTACAGGCCCAGGCCCAGGCACGGTGCCTGTGGGCTTTCAAGCCATGCCTGGGCTTGCAATGTCAGGCCCAAGCGAGTTGTGATGAAAACTCCTGTCATACCGCATCTTTACCCAGAGGGGGTTCCATCTGGGGAGACACAGGGCGGACTCGTTCCGTTGGTGATAAGACCACCTCCCGTGCGGTAGAAAATTCCTAGGCCGACTGTCCTCCCGGCTCCGTCAACGGTTCCTGTACAAACAGAACTGACCCAGCCGGTACGCCGGCCGCGATCGCAGCCGTGAACACCGTGTTCGAGACTGCCTTACCCGACACCACAACGTAGCACTAAACTCGCTCC
>BLSH010361129.1:34413-56484 GCA_018402905.1 Glandirana rugosa | reverse complement strand
ACTTGATTTTAATTTATTTTCCCTATCCCCATTTATTTGTAAGGCACTTGCCCTAGTTTGAAGATGATTTTAGAACAGTTATATGGTTTCTACCGTTAATTAATACTTTTCAGACACAGTCTGAAGATGATCCACATTCACCTCCATTTTTGCTTTTTTTATGTTTTTATTTTTTTTTAAATATTTAAAGTTATTTCCCTGTCCCCATTTTTTTTGGTAGGGCACTTGCCCTACCCTTACCCCCATTTTACTTCCTTTTGCAGCCCTCTGGGGCTTTCCAGGACTTTGCTACAGCCATTTTTGTGCCTAAAAGTTCGGGTCCCCATTGATTTCAATGGGGTTCTTTGTCCGTGCGATCGTTCGGGTTCCGTCCGGACCCGGACCCGGACTTTGTCCCGAAGTTCGGACGGACCAGCAGAACCCGAACGTCCAGGTGTTCGCTCAACTCTACTCAAAAGGATAACGTACAACAAACTGTCTTGGTAGAGGCAGAGAGCTCTGCGGCCGCTGCCACTCTTTGTACACAAACTGATCAAAGAAAGGTACATAAGAGAACACCTTAGGGATGCGAACCGGCCTATGCGACCCAAAGACCACAGCCGTCTCCTGCGAGTCACCCGCTGTCCCCAGCTTTAGCATCTCGCGAACAGATGGGATTAAGGAGCCCACCAAAGCCCTTTCATGCGCAATGGTGTGCCCTGAAGAATTTTCCTTCCCATCAGAGTAATCCCGGAGCTCCCCATCCGACAACTCGAGGGGGGGGGGTCCCCGTTCTGGTGGACCCCCTTCAAGGTCTGAATCCCCAGATGAAGGGGAAGGAGGAGGGGGCCGTCTCTTGTCCGCTCTGCGGTCACGGCCCAACTCTGCCCAGGAAATAAAGCACTCCAGGACCTGAGTCAGAGTAGCTAGAGGCACCACAGGTCCCAGCACACCCTCAGCCCCAACGGAGGTCCCCGTCGCAGAAGCGCTGGCTTTAGCCGCCATTGTGCCACCCACACTGGACACACACACCACCCAATAGAGGCCTAGGCACCGGAAATAGGCACCCCCACCCCAGGCACACCGGACAGGGACCCCTGCAGTTACACCCAGGAGGACCGAACCGTAGCCTCACCCTGCCCCAGGAGAAGCGCTGCTCAAGCAGCTGAGTCTGCCTGTACAAACCGCTAAATAGCGTTGCTGCTGCTGCTGCCGTTCACAGCGTCTTCACATGTGCTCTTGGACCAGGAAGCGCTCAGGGACCGCCCACCCCTCCAGCCATAGCCTTTAATGCACAGCCGACCAACCAAAAATGGCCGCCGTACACACTAGGGGCCAAAACGAGCGGGCCACTCCCGCAAAATGGCGGCCGCATGAAAACATGCGGCCGGCTTCAGAAAAATGGTGGCCGGGCCAAAGAAAAATGGCGCCGACTGCCGCACAAGGCGGTCGCGGAAGCGACTGGGGGGAGGTAGAAAACCCCACCAGAGCCCTCCCTGCGGCGATACCGGCCCCCAGAAGGTGGGTCCCCTGTAGGGGACAGAGAAAAAGGAAAAAACACTTTCTTTTTTTGCAGCGCCGGCAGAACGAGGCATAAGGGTGGAGGATGGGGGGGATAGGGATGGAGGAGGGAGCACCGCCAGACACCCCAGGGAATGGGGGGGAAACCCGCCAGCCCCCCGCACCCCGGCCAGGGACGGGGGGGTAGGGTTGCCACATCATCCCTTTAATCCAGGACACATATGAATTGCACACGTTCTGAGGCTAATTTAATACAAATAAGGCACCAAGTGAGTTTAATTACCACCTTAATCAGCCACAGAACCTGAGTAATTAATATGTGTCCTGGATTAAAGGGATGATGTGGCAACCCTAGGGGGGGGAGTACTTACCCATCCAGACGGGCGGAGCAGGTATCCCACTCGAGACAGACCTGCCTCCCTGTCTATTCCTACAGGGGGAGCTGCCGGCCGAGCAACACCCGTGACGTGGATCTGAACGCCCGGTCTTAAGCGTGCTGGCGGGACATTTAACCCGCAGACCGCCCCGCACGGAACGGGGCCTGACACGGCCGACCCAGCGCGGAGCATAGGTTGGCTCGGTCCGTTGACCGAGCTGGGGAGACTCCCTGGATCTATATCATCCAGCCTGTCACCCAGTCGGCTACTTGATTGCAGTGTTCATCAGAAGAAAAGAAAAACGTCTTTTTAAAAAAGAAAAAAATCGTGGAACCACAGGTCCCAGCATGTGGCCTGTCCAACTCCTTGCACTCGGCAGAAAAGACTGAAGGCTGAGCTGGCTGGTGGGGGGTTATACCAAAGAGGACCGCCCCCTGGGAGGGGCTGTGTCTGCTTTTTAGCTTAACTGAAGTTCTGCCTAGTCCACTCCTAGTGAAAGTTGGCATAACCCCAGGCGTAATGAAGAGATGCTGCATCCGTCAATGAACGAAAGAGAAAGTTTATTTTTTCCCCAAAAATTTTCGGTGTTTTTTTGTTTGTTAGCAAAAAATAAAAAAACCCAGTGGTGATTAAATACCACCAAAAGAAAGCTCTGTCTAAAAAAATGATAACAATTTTGTTTGGGTACAGCGTTGCATGACCACGCTGAAGTGCGACAGCGCTGAAAGCTGAAAATTGGCCTGGGCAGGAAGGGGGTAAAAGTGCCCAGTATTGAAGTAGTTAACCGATACTTTAACATTTCCCATTCAGTGTCATTAGTACAGTGACAGTGCATATTTTTAGCACTGATCGCTGTATTAGTGTTGTCACTGGTTCCCACAAAGTGTCATTTAGTGTCAGATTTTGCCGTAATATCGCAGTCTCACTATAAGTCGCTGATTGCAGCCATTACAAGTATGAATAAATAAATAAATAGAAATTCTAGTATACAGTTGCACGAAAAAGTATGTGAACCCTTTGGAATGATAAGGATTTCTGCACAAATTGGTCATAAAATGTGATCTGATCATCTAAGTCACAACAATAGACAATCACAGTCTGCTTAAACTAATAACACACAAAGAATTAAATGTTACCATGTTTTTATTGAACACGTCATGTAAACATTCACAGTGCAGGTGGAAAAAGTATGTGAAGCCTTGGATTTAATAACTGGTTGAACCTCCTTTGGCAGCAATAACTTCAACCAAATGTTTCCTGTAGTTGCAGATCAGACGTGCACAACGGTCAGGAGTAATTCTTGACCATTCCTCTGTACAGAACTGTTTCAGTTCAGCAATATTCTTGGGATGTCTGGTGTGAATCGCTTTCTTGAGCTCATGCCACAGCATCTCAATCGGGTTGAGATCAGGACTCTTACTGGGCCACTCCAGAAGGCATATTTTCTTCTGTTTACGCCATTCTGTTGTTGATTTACTTCTATGCTTTGGGTCGTTGTCCTGTTGCAACACCCATCTTCTGTTGAGCTTCAGCTGCTGGACAGATGGCCTTAAGTTCTCCTGCAAAATGTCTTGATAAACTTGGGAATTAATTTTTCCTTTGATGATGGCAATCCATCCATGCCCTGACGCAGCAAAGCAGCCCCAAACCACGATGCCCCCACCACCATACTTCACAGTTGGGATGAGGTTTTGATGTTGGTGTGCTCCAAAGGGTTCACATACTTTTTCTTGCAACTGTATATTCCATAGTCTGTAGACGCTATAACTTTAGCGCAAACCAATCAATATATGCTTTTTGGAATTTTTGTTACCAAAAACATGTAGCAGAATACATATTGGCCTAAACTGATGAAGAAATTAGATTTTTTACATTTTTTTATTGGATATGTTTTATAGCAGAAAGTAATTTTTTTTCAAAATTGTCAGTCATTATTTGTTTATAGCGCAAAAAGTAAAAATTGTGGAGGTGATCAAATAACACCAAAAGAACGCTATAGCTGTGGGGAAAAAAAAGGACATAAATTTTATGTGAGTACAGTGTCACACCACCGTGCAATTGTCAGTTAAAATAATGCAATGCTGCGCAAAGTATGGCCTTGTCAGGAAGGGGGGGGGGGGGGTAAACCTTCCAGAGGTGAAGTGGTTAAACCATAGTTTGTAGATGTCATAATTTTTGTGCAAACCAATAAATATACGCTTATTGGGATTTTTTTTTGTCAAAAATATGTTGCAAAATACATAATATAAACAAAAAACCATCATTTGGTCAGGAAAGTTCATTCCTATTTAAATACAAAATGTTCACGATGCAGTTATTAACCACCACTGGTCACCAAATCAAACTAACGAGATATCCACCACCACATAAGGTTGTCAGCTTACCGGAACCATTTGACCCCTTGGTTATAGGAGGTCAGATACACCTCTGGCTTGTGACCCAGCCAAGGTAGAGGTCTGCTAGGATTCCCGGTATCCGCAGGTAACTGTCGGATAGCGGTCAGTGTGCAAACGTTTCTCATATAAAAGCTGACCATAGTGTAAAAACCTTAAAAGCTTATATCAAGATCGGTGTTAATGCACATATAACAATCACAGTTCTCCGGCCTGCTCTACAGTACTCCCGTCTTCCGGGACCTCAAACACGCAGTCCGCCCTACACGTTTCGTCTCTGGGCTCTATGTTGCAAAGTACATATTGGCCTAAATTTATGAAGTAGTTAGATTTTTTATATATATATATATATATTGGATGTGTATTATAGCAGAAAGTAAAAAACATGTTTTTTTTTTTTTTTTTAGCACAAAAAATAAAAAAGCTCAGTGGTGATCAAATGCCACCAAAAGAAAGCTCTATTTGTGGGGGGAAAAAGACATCAATTTTATTTGTATGATTGAGCAATTGTCAGCTAAAGTAACACAAAGGTGGGGGTAAATTTTCCAGAGGTCACGCGGTTACACACACACTTTAAAATCAATGAAACTTTAGCACTGACGGCATGCTAAATTTGTAAACAGTGATACCAGAGAGTGTGATAATTGTATACCATTTCATGTCACGTGTATATCAGCTTTCATCAGCAGAGTTCATTAGCTGTATACTGTGGATTAGTGTGGTTGTGTTCCAGCCTTAGGGCAGGTCGCCACCATTCCTTACATGGCACAGCCGGCAATAGACACGAATCGGCTCTTTTCATGCTTGGAAATTAATGAGATACTTACAAAAGCAATGAGAAGATTATTCAGAAAGCAAACAAAAGAAAAATCAATGAAACTCAGAACCTGACTTACAGGGCAGAGGGAAGGAGCAGACTCAGACAACTTGTGAGAACCCGACGATAGGAAGGAAGACTGGAAGAGCTGCGGGGAAAGCAATTATTGCAGGTGGGCCCTTGTTTTCTTCATGTATCTGA
This sequence comes from Glandirana rugosa, assembly GCA_018402905.1. Lineage (NCBI taxonomy): Eukaryota > Metazoa > Chordata > Amphibia > Anura > Ranidae > Glandirana > Glandirana rugosa. Next base: position 51,196 of record BLSH010361129.1, on the reverse strand, counting down.
AGACATACAAATAATTATCAGACGTATATTAATTACATAACAGCAGAACATTTCTAATGTATTCATATTTCTGCTGACTCTGCTTTTTTTTTTTTTTTTTTTATTAAATGAACATTTTAGCTTTGTAGTAAATGACATAAATACTTAATAATCTGTATTGAGTACATATAAACATCTCCTTATTTTAGTACCAAGAGTCGTATTCTCAGCAAAGAGATAAACTTCTGTCTCATTTTGAAAAAATATTTTTAACCACTTCCAGCACTCCTCTTCTACATGTAAAAATCATAATTTTTTTTTGCTAGACAATTACTCAGACACCCCAAACATTATATATTTTTTTTCTAGCAGGCACTCTAGGGAATAAAATGGCGGTCATTGCAAGTTTTTATGGCACACGGTATTAGCGCAGTCATTTTTCAAACATTTTGGAAAAAAAAAAAAACAGATTCATGGATTTAAAAAAAATCAAAACAGTAAAGTTAGCCCAATTTTTTGTATATTGTGACAGATGATGTTACGCCAAGTAAATAGATACCTAACATTTCATGCTTTAAAATTGCGCACACTTGTGGTATGGCGCCAAACTTCAGTACTTAAAAATCTCCATAGGTGACTCTAAAATGTTTTACAGGTTACATGTTTAGAGTTACAGAGGAGGTATTGGGCTAGAATTATTGCTCTCGCTCTAACGTTCGCTGTGATATCTCACATGTGTGATTTGAACGTTGTTTACATATGCGGGCACAACCTACATATGCATTCGCTTATGCGTTCGAGCTCACGGGGACGGGGGCACTTTAATTATTTTTTTCTTTATTGTTTATCTTATTTTATTTTTTTTTATTTTTACACTTTCCCTTTCAAAAAAATTTTTTTTGATCACTTTTATTCCCATTACAAGGAATGTAAACATCCCTTGTAATGGGAATAGTGAGTTTCAGGTTCTCTTTATGGAGAGATGTGTCTAAAGGACCCCACATCTCTCCTCCAGGCTGGAAAACCTGAGATAAAAAAAAAAAAAAAAGAAGGATCTCAGGCTTTCCTGCTGTGTCCCCGGTTTTGTTTACTTCCGCCGGCCCGGACGTGACGTCATAACGTTGCGCCCGGGCCTCCAAGATTCACAGAGATTGCCGGGGACCATGCAGGCAGGCATCATCCAGATATCACCACTGAAAGCCGAGGACGTCATATGACGGCCTACAGTATGAAGCATTTCATTTAAAAATTGTGTTCTATTATATTGCAACTTTTTTCTTTTACTTTTTAAAAATTATTTTCACATGGTGATCCAGCCAGTAAGTCTGTTATTTTTCATTTCACTTTAACCACTTGACCTCCGGAAGATCCCCCCCTTCCTGACCAGGCCTTTTTTTGCAATATAGCACTGTGTTATTTTAACTGCCAATTGCACAGTCATGTAATGCTGTACCCAAATAAAATTGATGTCCTTTCTTTCCCAACAAATGGAGCTTTCTTGTGGTGGTATTTGATCACCTCTGCTGTGTTTATTTTTTGTGCTATAAACAAAAAAAAGACTGACAATTTTGAAAAAAAACAATATTTTTTACTTTCTGCTAGAGCTGCACGATTCTGGCCAAAATGAGAATCACGATTTTTTTGCTTAGAATAAAGATCACGATTCTCTCACGATTCTCACGGCGTAATATATTAAATATACAAAAAAATTGGGCTAACAGCACTGTTTAGTTTTTTGAAAGGGTCATTTTTCCAAAAAAATTGCGTTTAAAAGTGACAAAATATTGCAACAACCGCCATCTTATTCTCTAGGGCCTCTGCTAAAAAAATAATATATAATGTTTGGGGGTTCTAAGTCATTTTCTAGCACAAAATAATGGATTTTTATTTGTAAACAGCAAGTGTCAGGAAAGATTTAGTCTTTAAATGGTTAAACCAAACAACTATACAAGGGGAGTTCAATCAGAGTTCATTCCTTTGAAGTAAATTACTTTGTATCTCTTTTAGTGGCTTTTATCAATGGTGACTCAGAACTTGGCTCTCTGCCCAGACTTGGAAGTCTCCCCTGAGACTCGGGTCGCTCCGATTTGAAAAGACTTCAGGCGACTTGCATTGACTTTTATTACTGTCAAGTCGCGCTGAGTCGCCCCGTGAGTCGGACCCCATTAACTGCACTGAAAATCACGGTAATGCCCAATGGAGATCGTGGGGGGGGGGGGGGTTGGTGGATCGAGATCGCGATTTTAATAAGATTAATCATGCAGCTCTACTTTCTTCTATAAAACACATCCAATAAGAAAATTAGACACATTAAATTTCTTTATCAATTTAGGTAAATATGTATTCTGCTTCATGTTTTTGGTAAAAAACATCCCAATAAGCGTATATTTATTGCTTTGCGCAAAAGTTATAGCGTCTACGAACTCTAGGTAATTTTTTTTTTACTAGTAATGACGGTGATCAGTGACTTATAGCGGGACTGTTCTATTGCGGCAGACAGTCGGGACACTAATTGACACTTTTGACACGACAGTCGGGATACTAACTGACACTTTTTGGGGACCAGTGACACTAATAAAATGACCAGTTATAAACACTGTCACTGTACTAATGACACTGGCAGGAAAGGGGTTAACATGAGGGGCAATTAAGGGTTAAATGTGTTCCTGACCAGTGCCTTACTACTGTGGGGGAGGTACTTTTATTAGAAGGCATGGATCGGTGCCCCTGCTTAGCAGAGACACAGGATCCATGTCTTCTCTAGTGAGAGAATGGCGATCTGCCTTGTTTACATAGGCAGACCGCCGTTCTGTCTGTGTACCGAAGCATCGGCAGGTGCCGGCGGACATCGAGTCTAATCACAGCAGGAGTGGGATCACCGGCAGACCGGAAGTGCTTTATAAACCTTGCTTGTGCACTGGTGTGCAGTCACGTTGGAACAGGAAGGGACCATCCCCAAACTGTTCCCACAAAGTTGGTATGCTGATGCCTTAAGAGTTTCCTTCACTGAAACTAAGGGGCCAAGCCCAACCTCTGAAAAGCAACCCCACACCATAATCCCCCTCCACCAAATGATTTGGACCAGTGCACAAAGCAAGGTCCATAAAGACATGGATAAGCGAGTTTAGACATTAATGGCTGTGTTTTGAGTTATTTTGAGGGGACAGCAAATTTACACTGTTATACAAGCTGTACACTCGCTACTTTACATTGTAGCAAAGTGTCATTTCTTCAGTGTTGTCACATGAAAAGATATAATAAAATATTTACAACAATGTGAGGGGTGTACTCACTTTTGTGACATACTGTATATACAGTTTGTGTATATATATATATATATATAAATGTATTTATTTATTTCAGGTACTTATATAGCACTGTCAATTTACGCAGTGCTTTACATATATATATATATGTCTTGTTTCAGCGGGAACGTGGTGGAACGCTGAATGTACTGTATGTAATGGCAAGGGGTGCTGGAGTGTACTGGAAGGTCTATTGATTCTGGCTGCTGGGGGATCTATTGTTGCTGGAGGGGATTTATTGTTGCATGGTGGTCTATTGTTGCTGGGAAGGTCAATTGCTGCTAATTTGCTGGGGGAGGGGGATATGTTGCTGGGGGTCAATTCCTGCTGAAAGGGATCTGCTGTTGAGGGAGGAGGTCTATTGATTCTGGCTGCTGGGAGAGCTGTTGCTGCTCAAGTTCTATTGTTGCTGGGTGGTATTTTTTTTGTAGGGGTCCATTGCTGTTGCAGGAAATGTATTGTTGCTGGGAAGGGTCTATTGCTGCTGGCTGCAGGGATCTATTGTACTGCTTTTCTTGTTATCATTAACATATTCCATACAAATGACTTAACACCACAAAATGATACTTGGCTTTGTATTCTCCTTAAAAGTCTGGTACTGAGTGGTGGAATCAAGAAACGGTGCTCGGAGGTGGGTAGGGGGCGGAGACAAGAATTGATCCAGAAAGGGGGAGTTCTTGCACCTATTCTGAGGAAAAAAGCTATATACACACACACACGCACACAATTTGCCTAGTCTCTCTTTCAAGAAAATGAACCCATCCTCCCCTGCTCCAGATGCATATTCACTTGTATACAAATGAACAGTATAAATGCAGCCACCGTATCTGAGAAATGGTATATTGCATTGTGGATCTTGAGCTTAGATATATTTTAATTCTCATTCCACACTTGTCCTGTTTCCTGTGCCCATGTAAATAATGCTGCATTCTGAGAATCCAATGCCAAAGCAAACAGACATTTCAGTCCATATTCATTTGAATACAATTCAGCATTAAACAAAACAAGAGCTCTACTAGGTACTTCTATATATTGAACTATTCCCAATACAACATTTACATTTACAGCATAGTATTTAGTATATGGGGTGGTTTACTTTTTTCAATGGCTCAGTGAGGTAGGTTACTGTAGCTTTTGCCCCCAAAGGAGCCGCTTGGTATGATAGTTCCTCTGCTCTCTGCCATGACTCTGTGAACTGCTTTGTCCCCTCTGGCACACCTGGTTATGTGGTGGGAATCGTAGGGTTGCCACCTTAACTTCAAGCCAAACCCGAACACTTTAGTGGCACAGGGCACATTTTTTTTGGAAGTATACCAGTGGCGGCCGCTCATTAGGGGGCGCAGGGGTGCCACCCCCCCTTAATCCGCACGCCCGGCTCCTTAATCTCTATGCAGGGTGCTGGACGCATGGATTTCTATGCTTTTTTTTTTTTAGAAGCAAATGATTAGAGCCTTGGGCTCTAATTGGCTTCAAAAAAGGGTGGGCTAGTGGCGCAGAGCACTGCGTCCTGAGCCCACCCTGTTGTGTGACAATAGTGAATTAATAATTGCTATTGCTTTCCTGTTTCTCCTCCCGGCCAATCAGGTAGCTGGTCCTGAGACCCCATTGGCTGGGTGTCCAAAGATCCAATTGGCCGGGAGTCCGAAGCGAAGGCCAGGACACCGAGGGGAGACAGAGGGGGAGGCCCCCGCCGCAGGGGTAAGTGCGGGGCTGACGGGGCCTGGCGGGCGAGCTGGCGACCTGGGGGGCGATGTTGTCAATGGAGCACCAACCACCACTGAAGTGTACACTGCCCCAGTGATGCCGAGCCTGCCCCCAGACAGTGGCCCTCAGCTCCCGGGTGGCAACAGATTTTTGTGTGACTATCTCAGTTACTTGGGGAGCCACCGCCCAGTCTGAATAATGTGTCCAGGTTTCAGGCAGACTGAAACCTGGACACATGATTCCAAACCCAGACTGTCCGGGTGAATCCTGGACAGGTGGCAACCCTAGGTGGGACCTATATTGGCTCAGGTATTACTAGGCGGTGGGAAGACTACTCACAACTAGAGTTGAGAGAACCCGAACTGTAAAGTTTGGGTTCGTACTGGGCTTTAGGGTGTCCGTGTCCCGAACCCGAACATTTGAGAAAAAGTCCGGGTTCGGGTATTTTTTCCTGCCTTTTAAATAGCTGCAGAGCAGCCAATCAACAAGTGTTTCACTCGTTTGCCCTTAGAAGCCATCACAGCCATGCCTACTAATGGCATGGCTGTGATTGACCAGTGCTGCTGTGAGGGACAGATTAGCTTTGGAAAATCATCTCATACTAGTGTAGGGAGAGGATGCTGCTGCTGCTGCTGCGAGGGACAGATTAGCTTTAGAAAAACTGTTAAAAACAGTGATTTATTGGTGGGTGGGTGCTAGAGGAGATTTTTGTTTACTAGAGTACATTTTGTTTGCTAAGCAAAGTGCCTCATATAAAACCTAAGCAATTTTTATGTTTGTTAGGTGGGCGTTTTGCAGCCATTTTTGCAAGTGCAGTGCACTTGCAACTGCTTGTGTGTCAGGGACACTACTTTAATCGTGTTCTGTTAGTTCAGTTGGCAACATTTTGGCATATTTAAATACTTCTTTTACATTGCAGTTAGACAAATTTAAAAAATTCTCTTTTTTTTTTGTGTAAAATATTACATTTGCGGCCAGCGGGGCATTTCTTGCACAAAATTAAAAAGTGCGTCTACATTGCTGGTTTAAAAAAAAAAAAAAAAATCTAAATACTACAATTGCGGCCAGCGGTGCATTTCTTGCACAAAAATAAAAAGTGCATCTACATTGCTGGTTTAAAAAAAAAATAATAATAAATAGTGCTACATAGTACATTTTTTTGTGCATTTCTTGCACAAGATTAAAAAGTGCGTCTACATTGCTGGTTAAAAAAAAGAATAATAAATAGTGCTACATAGTACATTTGCACCTTGCTGTGCATTTTTTTCACAAAATTAAAAAGTGCGTCTACATTGCTGGTTTAAAAAAAAAGAATAATAAATAGTGCTACATAGTACATTTGCACATTGCTGTGCATTTCTTGCACAAAATTAAAAAGTGTGTCTACATTGCCGGTTTAAAAAATACAAATTTGTGCTAAATAGTACATTTGCGTCCAGAATGAGTAGAGCATCAAATAAGGGACCTGGTCGTGGTGCTGCTGGTGTTGGTGAAGCTCCTGTTGCAAGGAGAGGACGTGGTCGATCTGTGCCAGCTACACGCACAAGTGAAACACCTTCCTCAGGTGCGAGTAGCCGACAGAACCTTTACCGGTATATGGTAGGCCCGAATGCCGCTCAACGAATGGTGAGGCCAGAACAAGTACAGGCGATAGTAGATTGGGTGGCTGACAATGCCTCCAGTTCCTTCACATTGTCTCCCACCCGGTCCCTTGCTGAAAGCTCAGAGTTGGCACCTGAACCCCATGGCCATCTGTCTCTCACCTCAGCCCCTTGTAAATCAGCCAAGCAGTCTGAGCCCCAAGCCATGCAGCAGTCTCTTATGCTTTTTGATGACTCTCCTGGTGTGCTTTCCGTGGGCCATCCACATAGCCCTGCCCCAGAAGTGGAAGACATTGAGTGCACGATGCCCAACCACTTCTGTTTCAGGATGAGGACATGGAAACACCACCGCAGAAGGTCTCTGATGATGACGAAACACAGGTGCCAACTGCTGCGGCTTTCTACAGTGTGCAGACTGACAAGGAGGGCAGTGGTGAAGGGTGGGTGGAAACAAACAAAAAACAGTGTTGGCTACCCCCTCCTCCACCTACACCGCCACGGTAACCATCTCCTCAACCTCCTACTCCACATCCACCTCCTGCTCCATTTTTTTTTCATTTATGTGATTTTAAGTTATTTCCCTATCCACATTTGTTTGCAGGGCACTTGTCCTACTCTTACCCCCATTTTGCTTCCTTTTGCAGCCCTCTAGCCCTTTCCAGGACTTTTTTAGAGCCATTTTTGTGCCCAAAAGTTCGGGTCACCATTGACTTCAATGGTGTTCGGTGTTCGGGGTCAAGTTCGGGTCAAGTTCGGTACCGAACTCAAACTTTTTTGCGAAGTTCGGCCGAACCCGCCGAACCCGAACATCCAGGTGTCAGCTCAACTCTACTCACAAGTACTGACACAAAGGAAATAAACACCATGCTAGTAGATTGTAAATAAAGTACGTATATTGTCGAAATGTCAAAGCGTCAATGATCCAACATTAATAAACGGGTAAAGAATCCGTAAGGGTGCAATAAAATAACTGATGTGAGTACTAGGCTATAATATGGCAGCTAACCTAGACCACAGCAATACTGGACCAAATTAACCCAGTATACGCATCATTAATAAAGTATTGAAAGTAAAAAGTGAAAAGTATAAATGGCAATAAAAAGTCTTACAGTAACTCTCTGCAACAATTGATCAAAAAAGTGTCCGGGAGTGTGCGTGTGCATACCCCCTGGATGTAAGTATATGTAGAATTTCTTGGTTGGGGTACGCTTGGGAGGTGTTTGTATAGTATCTGGCTCCTAATTTGCAAACTTAAGCTGGCTAACGTTAGGGCCTGGTCTGTACGGTGGTGCACTTAGTTACTGTCCCTGCATGCAGTAGTTGGGCTACTAGTAGAGAATAGTCCCCTTACTGATCTGTTAGCAGCCATAATTATCACACACCCAGCAGTGGCTCACTAGTGTGGGCCACATAGCGGATCATGCACTGGATGCTTATCTGTTCGGCAGTCCCTCTGACTCTGTCCCCAGGAGTCTAGTCCCCACAGGCACAGTCCCAGTGCTGTGGTTCTCACAGGCTCATATCCAGCCCTCTGGTTCTCAGTGGCTCTGTCTGGTGTACAGCCATGTCCAAAAGTTTTGACACAAATGTTAATTATCACAAAGTCTGCTGCTTCAGTGTTTTTAGATCTTTTTGTCAGATGTTACTATGGTGTACTGAAGTATAACTACAAGGCATTTAATAAGTGTCAAAGGCTTTTATTGATAATTACATTAAGTTACATTAATCAATATTTGTAGTGGCGACCCTTCTTTTTCAAGACCTCTGCAATTCGTCCTGGCATGCTGTCAATCAACTTCTGTGCCACATTCTGACTGATGGCAGCCCATTCTTCCATAATCAATGCTTGGAGTTTGTCAGAAATTGTGGGGATTTTGTTCACCCGTCTCTTGTGGATTGATTACAATGGGATTAAGGTCTGGGGGAGTTTCTTGGCTATGGACCCAAAATTTTGATGTTTTGTTCCCCAATCCACTTAGTTATCACTTATGTCTCATGGCAAGGTGCTCCATCATGCTGGAAAAGGCATTGTTCCTCACCAAACTGTTCTTGGATGGCTGGGAGAAGTTGCTTTTGGAGGATTGTTTTTTTTTTTTTCATTCTTTATTCATGGCAAAATTATGAGTGAGACCACTCCCTTGGCTGAGAAGCAACCCCACACATGAATGGTCTCAGGATGCTTTACTGTTCGCATAACACAGGGCTGATGGTAGCGTAGCGCTCATCTTTTCTTCTCTGGACAAGGTTTTTTCTGCATGCCAAAAACAATCAAAAAGGGGATTCATTAGAGAAATGACTTTACCCCAGCCCTCAGCAATCCAAACCCCATACATTTTGCAGAATATCAGTCTGCCCCTGATGTGTTTCCTGAAGAGAAGTGGCTTCTTTACTGCCCTTCTTGACACCAGGCCATCTTCTAAAAGTCTTCTCCTCATTGTGCGTGCCGATGTACTCACACCTGCCTGCTGCTATTCCTGAGCAAGCTCTGCACTGGTGGTGCCCCAATCCTGCAGATAAATCAACTATAGGAGACGGTCCTGGCGCTTGCTGGACTTTCTTGGGCGCCCTGAAGCCTTCTTCACAAATGCAGTGGAAATTTGTTGTTTTTTATGGGATCAAGTTCATTATCGTGGCAAAGAGGGACTTTGCAATTAATCGCAATTCATCAAATCACTCTTCATAACATTCTGGAGTATATGCAAATAGCCATCATAAAAACTGAGGCAGCAGACTTTGTGAATGAATGAATATTTGTGTCATTCTCAACACTTTTGGCCATGGCTGTATGCACAGACACACACACAGATAGCAGGATTGTACCGCTGTGGTCCCAGCACTCTCTGGTCCCAGTATCATAAGGCATCCTGGATGTGAAGGTCCTGGCATGTTGTGGAAACAATCTTTAGGGACAAGTGGGCAACTTACAAAACTAGAAAAGTTTGATAAAAAATAAAACTCGCAGTGCCCAAATTTAATTTGTATTACCAGTTTAGCCAGTATAAATTAATGACAGGTTTACATTAAAATGCATCACTTGTAAATGATAGTTACTTTAAATAGAGAAAGCCACACACAAATCCATCATTATAGAAGAGGTGAACACCCATCATTCCTTATTTCACACACTTCCAAGACACAGGTAAATTAAAGCGGAGTTCCACCTTTTTAAAAGTCAGCAGCTACAAAAATGTAGCTGCTGACTGTTAAAGTTGCTGTAAACCCTTTACAACCACTTTAAACTACAGGTAAGCCTATAATAAGGCTTACCTGTAGGCTCCATGAATATCTCCCAAACCTGCACGGTTTAAGAGATATACACTATACTGGCATGTGCCAACGTCATCAGCACTTGCGCAGTAAAGAAACGGACCACCATGCCGTTTCTTTGCTTACATCGTGCCGTGATTAGTGGCTCCCACGTGCATGCGCGGGAGTGAGATCACGCAACTCCGGCTCCGGCCAGTCCGCGAACCCCGGAAGGAAGAGGGGCAGTGATGGATGCAGCCTGGAGCGGGGACAGCGCGGGCATCGATGGCAGGTAAGTGACACATAATAGGCTAGTACATACTGGCCTATTATGCTTTTACTTTGCAGGGTGATAAAGAGGAAGTAAAACCCATCAGGGTTTACTTCCTCTTTAATAAAAAGACACTCATCTGTCCCAAGGTCCAGCGATGCGACCTCCCGAAGCCTCGCTCCTCTCCTTCTCCTCTCCACGGCGCCGGCATTTCAATTGTGGGGGCCCGACTGTGGCTTCACAGCGAGGGGCATGCGCGAGCCACGCTGCCCGTTATGAATGGCCAGGCAATCTGTGACGTGTACCAGAAGATTACAGGGAGGGAGAGGGGAGAGGTGAACTGTCGCTCGGGGGCCCTGGTGCCAGGGGCAGAAATGGGAGCTGGGTATCTGTGAAAACTAGGTACCCACTCCCCCCTATAAAAAAATGACATGCCAACTGTGGTATGTCAGGGGGTCATGAGTACTTAAAGTGGAAGTTACACTTTTGGGTGGAACTTCACTTCAACTGCTAAAGTACTCATGCCATCCAGGAGATACTGCAGCAATGCAAAAAGAAGGTGCTCTTTGAACCAGTAAACACAAAGTACTGCATTCTCATTGGCTGATTTCAGGAGTATTTAAAGTGACACTAAATGATATCCTCATTCTCCAAAAATAATCCAAATGCATCCACTACTTAAAGTGATTGTAAACAATCACCTTGTAAAACAATCCATTCAGTTTAACCCCTTGATGCCAACGTAACGCGAATATGCGGCCTTTGGCTTCAAGGGGTTGTACCGGGGTGATGCCTGTATTTAGAGCTACTGGTTGGCTTTCTTGTGATAACAACCGATGTGGCTAATCAGCTTGGCTGTTATTACAAGCAGCTGGAGGGGATGACGTCCCTCGTCTGAAGGCCCAAGCGACCAGCCGGCACGTCCGCCAGCTGGCTGGAGACCCGAACAATGCCGCAATCGGCTTTGATCGGGTCTCGGATCTAGTCACCCGGAAGCGATGTCATGAGATCACTTCCGGGTTTACTCAAGCCTTAAAAAGTTTAAAAAAATGCCAGTTTTCAAAACAGCCAAACTTGGCGCTTTGAATGTTTTTAAGTGCAGAGCAGGGGTTTGGGGCCTTATAGATCCCCGATCCCTCCATAAAGAGTACCTGTCACCGACTATTAGTGTCACAAGAGATATATACATTCCTTGTGACAGCAATAAAAGTGATCAAAAATAAATAAATTAAAGGGACAGTATAAAAAAATAAATAAATAAAATCGTCTTTCACATCATACAAATAAATTGGGCTAACTTTACTGTTTTTTTTTTTTAATTCATAAAAGTGTATTTTTTCCAAATACAGTGCGACATAAAATATTGCAAGGACCACCATTTTATTCTCTAGGGTCTCTGCTAACTAAATATATGTAATGTTTGGGGGTTCTAAGTCGTTTTTTTTAGCAAAAAATACTGATTTTAACTTGTAAGCAACAAGTGTCACAAAAAGGCTTAGATGTGAAGGGGTTAAAATAGAAATGAAAGGCAAAACATTTGTGTATAGATATGAAAAAAAAACATTATAAATACCCTTTTCCCCTTATTTATAAGCGATCACATTCCCTCTGTTCTCAGCTGCATAAGAGTTGGGGGAAGAGAAGCAGCGACAGCACACTGAGCTTCCCACTGAATGGATGTGCAACGGGGACGTGTCAGGAAAAGTCTGATCATTGGAGGAGAGCAGGCTGAGTTCCCAGCACAGCTGGAGAACTGAGCATGCTGTGTTCTCCTGCTTAGTGTGGTCAGTTTTTAATAGGAAAGCAGAGGGACTAGCAAGAGCACCAGGGATTTCTTTACAAAGCAAGCAATACAAGGAAAACAGGATACTTTCTCTTACAAGTACATGGTACAGCAGACACAAATCAGGAATATGACGTTTTGGGGTAACAAATGCTTTAAGTGTCCTGTAATCTATTTTTCATTGTATTGCCTCCTTGTAAGGCCCCTCCATGAGCTCAAAAACTTCTCATTTACCCTCTTGCTTCTGTTTGTTTGAAACTAGCAGTGCATATTAGTTGTGGTCATGTGCACTGCTCTATTCACACCAAACATCCCACAGACCAGGGGTCTCCAAACATTTTAAACAAAGGGCCAGTTTACTGTCCTTCAGGCTTCAGTGGGGCCAGACCATGGCCAGTGGGAATAGAAAATGTCCTAGCATCAGTGAGAGTAAACATTTCCCCATCATCGGTTTTAACAGAGGTAATAGTGTCCCATGGTTGGTACCAATGGAAGGAATAAGAGCCCCATGGTTGTTATCAATGGAAGGAATGGTGCCCCATCAATGGTGTCAGTGGGATGAATAGCGCCCCATTATTGGTGTCAGTGGAAGGAATGGTTCCTCATCATTGGCATCAGCTGGAGGAGTAGTGTTCCAGGGGCCGGATAGAGGCAGGCAAAGGGCCACATCTGGACCCTCTGGGCCGCAGTTTGGAGACCACTGCCATAGACCATAGTCCATCTCAGGAGAGAGCAAGAGATGGTAGGTACATTTCTAGATATAGTGGGTCTATGGAGAACGAATGTAGCCACGTTTAGCCAAGTTTAGTGCCACTTTGGGGTACTAGCAATGGAAGGTATATGGATAGCAGGGTAGCCAAAAGTAAATGTATTAGATCATTTATTTCTAGGCTTGTGCAATTTGTTTCATTCCGAATTTTGTTTTTACTGAATTTTGCAACATTCGGACGAATTCTGAATGTTGAATTTCCAAATTTTTCAGAATTTTCATTTTTCGAATCGCGGTAATTCGGCAGTTGTGGTAATTGCAGTAATTCAGAAATTTGCGGTAATTCGGCAGTTGCGGTAATTCGGAAATTTGTGGTAATTCGTCAATTGCAGTAATTGTGGAAATTCGGAAATTCAGCAATAGGAACAGCCGAAAATCCAAAATTAGAAAATTCGTAAATCCGAAAATTCGACAGTAAAAAAGAAATAAACTGAAATAATAACTAATAAATAACTTTTAAATTATAGGTATTGGAATTTCCTTGAAAATATGTCTGTTAGTGGTAAATTTCATATTTAAGTTCACTAACAGCCTAATTTTCAAGGAAATTCCTATACCTATAATTTAATAGTTATTTATTATTATTTCAAATGTTCTTTCTTATTTCCGAATTTCCAAAAAAATTTAAAAAAACGAAACCGAAAAAGAACAATTTCTCAGCCATGCACAAGTCTATTTATTTCCCCTGAGTATGTTAATGTATATCTGAAACTCAATTGTTTATTTTGCTGCACCTCACAATTGGACCGCAATGGTCCTCTTCACATTGAGGGGCCAATCCTGAGGCATAAGGGTGGGGGGGTTAAAGTGGTTCTCCTTCTCTGTACAGCAGCCCCCTTAGGACTGGGGCCTCATTGAGTGAGACAGCCATTGGCTCCTGCTGTTGTCAATCACAGCCAGTGATCCAAAGGGGAGAGGGGGGGCAGGCTGTGGCTCTGTGTGTGTGAATGGACAAGCAGAGCTGTGGCTCGGGAACAAGCCTGCTTAGGTGCCCCCCCATTGCAAGTAGTTTTCTCTGGGGCACTGGGCAGGAGGGAGGGGCCAGCAGCACAGGCGAGGGACCCGAGAAGAGAAGGATTGGAGCTGTTGTGTGCCAAACCATTAAACAGAGTAAGTAAGTATAATATGATTGTTACCCCCTTCCTGACCAGGCCATTTTTTGCGATTCAGCACTGCGTCACTTTAACTGACAATTGCGCGGACATGTGACATTGTACCCAAATAAAATTGACACCCTTTTCCCCCCACAAATAGAGCTTTCTTTTGTTGGTATTTGATCACCCCTGCGGTTTTTATTTTTTGCGCTATAAACAAAAGAAGTCTGTCAGTTTTGAAAAAAAAAAACAATATTTTTTACTTTCTGCTATAAAACATACAATAAAAAATGTAAAAAAAAATCAAATTTCTTCATCAGTTTTGGCCAATATGTATTCTGCTACATGTTTTTGGGGAAAAAATCCCAATAAGCGTATATTGATTGGTTTGAGTAAAAGTTATAATGTCTATAAACTATGTGATAGGTTTATGGACTTTTTCTTTTTTTTTTTACTAGTAATGGCGGTGTCATTGCGGCGGACAAATCGGACACTAAGTGATACTTTTTGGGGTCCAGTGACATTATTACAGTGATCACTGCTAAAAAAATGCACTGTCACTGCACTAATGTCACTGGCAGGGATGGGGTTAACATCAGGGGCAATCAAAGGGTTAACTGTGTTCACTGGGAGTGCTTTCTTACTGTGTGGGGGATGGTTTAACTGAAGGAAGACAGAGATCCGTGTTCCTGCTTAGCCGAAACACAAGATCTCCATCTTTCTTACTAGCAGAACAGCGATCTGACTTGTTTACATAGGCAGACGGCTGCTGTGCCTCTCTACAAATGATCGGCATGGTGTCCGCTGGACCCACTGATTGGCTCCCACTCCAGAGCCGAAGAAAAAAGTAATGTACAGGTAGGTGATTTTGCACTTAAGGCGGGCCCTGCCGCAGTATACGCGGGGCGGTCCTTAAGCACTTAAGCACCAAGTAGAAGCCAATATTTGTATATTAGGGGACTCTGGTTTTTGAAGTTCCCAGGTACTCTGCATGGTACAGCTGACAACTTTACGTAAGAAACAAAGAGCAGCACATACAGCAGTTGCTTTAAATGACAAATAAATGCACAACAATATGTCAGCCTAATCGTTTGCAAGACATTTACACCTCTTAAGCTCTTGTATAGCATTAAGATTGGTAATGCGATTTCCAAAGAGTTTAAATATAATGTTGTTCTTTTGGCAACATCCTTTTTTTTTCATCTTAAATGATTAATACATGGGCGAGGTGACAGATTAGCCAGCAAGTTGATATTTAACTTGTGACATGACCGATGAAGAATTATGATTATAATTTATATGTGTAAAAACGGAAAGGAGGTGTTTGTGTTTCTAATAAAATAATCTCAGCCACATGCAGCTATAAATATGTAAAGGCCCTGGTACAGTGGGCACACCCACCCACCCACTCATACATCATGTCACTTCCCACTTTAAGGCTGCATTCACACCTGAGTGTAAAAAGTGCGTATTTGGCGCGTTTATATAGCATTTTTGAGATTTGGCTATTTTTATTAGCCAATAGAGTAATCTATCATCTGTTGCATCATTTGTTGCTAGGTTGTTCAGCTTTTTGAGCTTTTCCATCAGCCTTTATTTATTTTATTGTATTATTATTTTTTAGGTTAGGATTAGGGGTTGGGTTAGGTATTAATATTTTATTTTTTGACTTATTATTATTATTTTTTTTTAGGGTTAGGATTTTAATACAACTACTAATAATAATAATAACAATAATAATAATAATAATAAATAAATGTAAAATAAATACACAGATACAAATAATTATACATAAATAATAAATAAATGAACACTATGTAATAATAAATAAATAAACTCTAACTTTAACCCTCTAACCCTTAAAAAATAATAATAATACTTACTTGGAGTTTTTTATTAGCCAATAGAGAAAGCTATCATCTGTTGCATCATTTGTTGCTAGGTTTTTCAGCTTTTTTAGCTTTTCCATCAGCTTTTATTCCTTTTTTTTTTGTATTATTATTATTCATTTATCATCATTTTCTTTTTGTTAGGGAAAGGGGCTAGAGTTAAGGTTAGGTTAGGATTAGGGGTTGGGTTAGGTATTAATATTTTATTTGTTAACTTATTATTATTTTTTTTATATTTTTTTTTTTATGGTTAGGATGTTAATACTACTACTACTACTACTACTAATACTAATAATAAAAATAATAATAATAATTATAAATAAATGTAAAATAAATACACAGATAAAAATAATCATAAATTAATTATAAATAAATAGAATAAATGAATACTATGTAATAATAAATAAATAAATAAACCCTAAATTTAACCCCCTAACCCTTAAAAAAAATAATATTACTTACTTAATACTTGGCGTTTTTTATTAGCCAATAGAGAAAGCTATCATCTGTTGCTAGGTTTTTCAGCTTTTTTAGCTTTTCCATTAGCTTTTATGTCTTTTTTTGTATTATTATTATTCATGTATTATTATTTTCTTTCTGTTCGGGTAAGGGGCTAGAGTTAAGGCTAGGTTAGGATTAGGGGTTGGGTTAGGTATTAATATTTTATTTGTTGTCTTATTTTTTTTAGGGTTAGGATTAGTGTTGAGCGAACCCGGACTGTAACGTTCGGGTCCGTACCGAACTTTCGGGTGTCCGTGGCACGGACCCGGACCCGGACATTTCAAAAATCGTTCGGGGGCTTGGGCTTGCTAAAAACTTTACAGGCCCAGGCCCAGGCACGGTGCCTGTGGGCTTTCAAGCCATGCCTGGGCTTGCAATGTCAGGCCCAAGCGAGTTGTGATTAGGATTGGGATTTTTTTTATTCTGTTGTTTATTTTATAATTATGGATTGGGTTGGGGATTAGGATTGGATCGGAATTGAGATCGGGGAATGGGCTTGTCTTTCTTTTATTATTATGTACTTATTATTATTATGTTTTTTTCTGTATTTTCGATTACCTTTTCGATTTTTTCGACTTTTTGGATCGTTGTCTACTATCGAAAGAGATAACCGATTATTTTTTGCGGTTCATAATTCATTC
>BLSH010361129.1:4129-15542 GCA_018402905.1 Glandirana rugosa | reverse complement strand
AGGTAGCTCTTTAAAGTTTTTTACAGGTTACCAGTTTTGAGTTACAGTCTTGTAATATAATTATTGCTCTAGCTCTGATGATCACGGCAATACCTAACGTGTGGTATGAACACTGCTTACATATGGGGGTGCGACTTGTGTATGCACCCACTTGTGTGCACAAGCTTTTTTTTTCTATTTTATTTTTTAATTTTTATTTTTACACTGTCCCTTTAATTTTTTATTTTATTTTTGTAAACTTCCCTTGTAATAAAAATAAGCATGACAGGCCCTTTTTATTAATGCCTCGTACACACGGTGCGATGGTCGTACGACCGGTCATCCAAAATCGTATGTTGGCTGCTGTGTCTCGCATACTGACGTGCACTAAGCGTTCGTATGACCAAGCCAAACGTTGTGATGTGCTACGACCGTATAAAGAGGAATTTCAGGTGAATGTGATTTGTGAATTAGGAACGTAGGTTTACACGAACTGACACTTCCGGGCCTTCCTGACTGGCATGCGTGTTTTGCATCTACAACTTTGTTGGCCCAACTTCTCTGTACACACGGTACAACAGTCGTACGGCACCTTGTTGTACAACCAAAGTTGTCTAGCTTGCTCATCCAACTCCTGTTGTACGACTGTCACACGTCGGCTGTTGTAATCGCATGTACTAATGGTCGGATGACCGTACAGCAAGCTGTTGTACGACCGTTGTTGTACAACCATTGTACCATGTGTACGGGCCTTAAGAGATCTGGACCTTTAAAAGCAACAAAAAAAAAATGTAATTTTGACTGTAAGAAGAAAAAAAATCCCTTTAAGCCCCAGAGGCGGAAGTGACATCAGACTTCGCTCCAGTCCTCCAAGGGCATAGATCCAAGTGGGGGCTATTTTGCCCTCACGCGGCTTCTTGCCCAGGCATCTGAAGGATCGGATGAGCTCCGGGTTTACCGGCGGCTCCGGTAAGCTCGGAGACGACCGGGAAGCAGCAGGCGGGAGCTGGGGGCACCTCTCCCGCTGCCTATAAAAATACTGCTTGGACCACTTTTATATAAAATCTGATTACCTGACTGAAAATAAGATACTGGGGTTATGGCAGCTAGCTAGTATAACCCTGGTATTTAATGTCAAAGTAATGACATACATTTACAGTTAGGTGGTCGGCAAGTGTTATTTTTTAATGATACAAAGCTTTCCTTTACAAAAAAAAGTGGACTTTAGTTTCTCGGGTGGTATTTGCAGGTTTTCATTTCTTTTGTGGGTCTTTTATTGTTATTTTAGGTTGCTAGGGACTTTGTTAATTTATTTATTTTTTTGTTCAAGAACCCCAGACCTTCCTATCCCTATAGATAAAATAAAAGTTAGGCATTCACCATTTACGCCTAACATCCCTCATTAGACCTGACCTGCTGCTGGTCAATTTTATACTAATGTATTGTCTGGAGCATCTTAATTCCTGTAGAAAAGTTCCAGCCCGTGCTCTTTGTTTCTAGCAGATTTAAGCTTAGCCTTGCTCATTACAATTAAAGAAAAACTCCACTTACAGTAAAATGTATATAGTATATAAAAATGCAACACAAGCCATTTTGTAATTTAAAGAACATTCCACGCATCGGTATGTTATACATAGCTACATTGGGCCAGCTTGGACCAATGCAACTATTTATATACCATACCTGACCAATTACCCTGGAAGCTGGAAATCACTTCCAGTAGAGTAGATCCTGTGCCGAGTGGCTGCTCTCCTGCATTGTGAACACAGAAGGTCAGCTCCTTGGCATGGGTGGCAAGTTATGCCAGTTATATTAAATTGCATTTCTACCTTTTTTTGGGTATAGTGTGGCCTGGTTAGAACCTCTGTAAGCTTTTAAATGCTGTCTGTATCCTTAGGGAGATTTAGCCTATCCCACTTGCTGACCACGCTACAGCCAAAAGATGGCTACAGCCCAGTTGTCCAGTTCTGGGAGGGTGTCTATTGATGTACCCCGTCCCCTGCACGCCCTCAGGGTGACCTCCGATGACGTCACAGGAAGTGACGAAACGCGTCAGGTGATTACACGGTGCGAGAGGCCACGCTCAGCAGGTCTGCAAGCAGGAAGTGCAAATAGCACTCACCGCGAGCACAACCTTTAGAGCATTTCACAGATACTGGCAAATGTGTGTTACAATGATGTTTGCACTGTGAAAAGTTTTGGCCAAAGAAATCTTTCTTAAAGAGATATACGATGAGTTATTCCTTTTTATTCCCACGCATGGAATATTGACCGCGGAGGAGAGCGAGAGAAAGCAGAGGACAACCATATCCTAAGGTCGGATTGTAGACCTAAAGCGCGATTTGACTCCTCCACACCTTATGGTTGGAGGGTCAAAGGAATCTGGTAAGCAGGGCACAACACCCTGAGTCATTATTTTTTCATCACTCAACACCCCAATGCAGCATGAGCACTTTAAAGCATAAAGAATTGTTCCACACACAAGAAGTTTGAAGCATTGATAGACTGGAACTGAAACAGCACCTTCACACTGTATATCACGGATTGCACACCAAAGAATCGTTTGGCACAGAGCACAGCACTTTATCTGGACTTTATTTATATATAATTTTATTTATATATTTATACATTTATTTATGGCATCTATTTGAGCGATGTGAACTTGTATGTGTAAAAATCGAGAGATCACTGTGAATTTCATTTTGTTTATGTAACCACTTATACACAGTAAGACTTGTAACATTTTAACAGAAAGTGCAAGCGCTGTTTGAACACAAAACACAAACTGTTCACACAAATCAACTAAAAATTACTTGTTTGCAAATTTTTATAACAGAAACAGAGAAAAGGTTTTGTTTTTTCAAAATTTTATGACTTTTTTCATTTGTTTAGCAAAAAAAAAAAACCCAGTGAGGATTAAATACCACAAAATGATGAACATTCCATTTGGGTACAGTGTCGTACGACCGCGTAATTGTAAATCAAACTGTGGCCGCATTTAGAGCTGAAAAATGGCCTGGGCAGGAAGGAGTGAAAGTGCCCAGTAGGCAAGTGGTTAACCTGGTAATCCATGGCCATGGAAGATGGGAAAACCAAATGTAATGAGATTTCACCCCCTGCTTCCCCCTGCTTCTCCGCATCCAATTCGCATGACAGGCGAGTGTGACCGGCTGGCAATGGAGCCTAGGTCCGAGGCAGCCACGGTCTGGATTGCAGAAGGGTCCTGTGTGTCTTTGTGATTTTATCCTTCAAGAGATTTGTAATTATGTTCACCCACTGTTGTGTTCCATTTGTCCCTGCCAGACAGCAAACCCAGTCAGGTCCTTTAGCACCAGTGCAGTTAAGCATTTAGTCAGGACAGTGTCGTCATGGACATCCACTATGCCGGTTGGTAAGTAAAGGAGCACTGATGAGAGCATTTCGGTTCGTCTAGGACATCGCTCTCCAAGCTTCATCCTGGGGGCCAGATGCAGCCCTTTGCTTGCTTTTATCTGGAGCTTGGGGCTCTGTTTCATCCACTGATACCAACATTGAGGCATAATTTCCCCCACTGACACCAATGAAGGGAAACAATTCCTCCCAAAGACAACAATGGGACACTATTCCTCCCCAATGACACCAACAATGGAGCACAATGACCCCAATGATGGGGCACAATTCCTCCCACTGACAGCAATGTGGGGCATAATTACTCCCACTGACATCAATGATGGGGCATAATTACTCCCACTGAAACAATGGACGGGGCATTATTTTTTCCACACTGACATGGGGACCTTTTCTACTTCCAATGGCCACAGTCTGGCCTTCCTAAAGTCTGTAAACTCACCCTTTGTATAGAAAGTTTGGAGACCCCTGATATAGAAGCATGTTAACAGTGTTAGAATGATTGGCTAAAGTACCTGTTTTAACAATTGGATTTCCTTTTGCCAGCTTTATCAGTGATAATCACCAGTCCTTCATTTTCATAAACGAGACAATGCTTTTTTTGCAACCTATATACATCATGAAACTGGCATGAATGTATTTATATACTCCAGTGGAGGCCCGGTCCATAAGGGACGCATGAGTGTGGCCTCCCCAATCCATGCGCCCGGCCCCTTATCTACATGCAGGGCACCGGAACGCATGGATTCCAATGGAGTTTTTTTTTCTTTTAAAGTACGTGATTAGAGCTATTGTCTTCCTGACTCTCTTCCTGGCTAATCAGGAAGCGGGTCCTGAGACCTAATTGGCCAGGGAGTCTTAGGCCAATCAGGTCTCAGTTTCCACTACCACTAGGAGAAGCAACGGCCCGGCTCTTCCTTCCTCCTAGAAGGAGACAACATTAATGGATACTCTTTATTCATTCAGAAGGTAAGGCCTTTGATCGCCACCTTTCCACCAGTTTCCCGCAGCAGGGGGGCGCGGACGTTCCGTCAGTCTACTGCAGGGGGGCTGGGGGGGGGATCACCGCATTCCTGCCCATCTCCCACGGGGGAAGGGGGAGTAGGGTGTTAGCTGGCCCCCACCCCCAAAATATTGAGCACCAGCCGCCACTGATGTACTCCGTTAACTAGTGCATCACTTGTGCAAGCTACAAAAAAATGGACAAAATGTAATTAATATTAGTGCTTGGAACACCCATCTTAACTAGTCAGTTTGCCACATGTTTACAATATAATGCACTAGATTTGTCATAGTTGATCAGAAACTGGGCCACTGTCTCAGATATGTCAAATGCTTGAAGCATCTACTCTGTCAAGATTTTGCAGTCAATGAATCACAGCCCATTATGCCAGCCATATTAAATGCTGAACCACCTTCCCTTTAACCAGACGGTAATTATCCCTCATTCAATATGTTAGTCATACCAAAAGCTGAAAGAGCTTGTTTTACATTGACCAGACAGTCACAAAGTGAGAGCTCATCATGTCTACTTTATTAAGGACAAGAAGAACCTCATCTTGGTCAGGCTGTAAAACGAGTATAGTCATGAAAGAACAATTGGATGTATAAGTACAATATCTCCTGGGACAGTTTCTCCACCTAACAGGCGCATTGGATTTGATTTACTAAAACTGGAGAGTGCAAAATCTGGTGCAGCTCTGCATAGAAACCAATCAGCTTCCAGGTTTTATTGTCAAAGCTTAATTGAACAAGCTGAAGTTAGAAGCTGATTGGCTCCCATGCACGGCTGCACCAGATTCTGCCCTCTCCAGTTTTTATATATAAACCCCCATTGTGTTTGCACAAGTTCTTCTGTTCAGGGCAGTTAAGGAGGGTGGGGTGGAAAATGTGCGGACTTGATGGAAAAGAATACTGATTTGGGAGAGAATACTATACCTAGCTGTTTTGCTATTTGAGACATTGGATCAGGAGATTGTCATGTAATGTCTTTAAGCTTCTTAACTCAGCCATTGCTTATTATGTCACCCTGGGGAGGAATTAATTAGAACCAGAGAGTGCAAAATCTGATGCATCTCTGCATAGAAACCAATCAGCTCAGGTTTTATTGTCGAAGCTTAACCACTTCAGCCCCGATACGGCACTGCGTTGCTTTAACTGACAATTGCGCGGTCGTGCGAGGCTGTACCCAGATAAAATTTATGTCCTTTTTCCCACAAATATTTGACCACCTCTCCGGTTTTTATTTTTTGCACTATAAACAAACAAAGAGCGCCAATTTTGAAAAATAAACAATATTTTTTTACTTTCTGCTATAAAACACATCCAATAGAAAAATGTAAAAAATCAAATTTCTTCATTGGTTTAGGCCAATATGTATTCTGCTACATATTTTTTGGTAAAAAAAAATCCTAAATATATATTGATTGGTTTGCACAAAAGTTATAGCGTCTACAAACTATGGGATAGATTTATGGACTTTTTATTTTTTTATTTTGTTTGTACTGGTAATGGCAGTGATCAGCAATTTTTAGTGGGACTGCGACATTGCAGCGAACAAATCTGACCTTTTTGGGGACCAGCGACACCAATACAGTGATCAGTGCTAAAAAAATGCGTTGCCACTGTATAAATGAAACAGAATAATATTAGATATGCTGCGCTCCTTATCCAATAAGCTGCTGGCGCAACAACCCAACTATTGGAAACCTCCTATTGGAAACCTCCTATTGGAAACTTCCAGTATCTTTTTTGTCCATATTGGACTGTGGCACTAGGCCTATTGATATTTTGGTCCACGGGAGTCACACCATGATGACCATAGATTCACAGATTACATTGTAAAATTAAATTATATTATAAACAAGTGCCTGCGCTGAAAAACTGTGCACTAATGTGCTTTAGTGCATATAATTAATAATAAACAAACTCATTTGTGGAAATAAAAATATATATCAAAATACCTCAAAGTAATAATAATACATTCATGAATCAAAACAAATTCATATTGCATATTGCACATTAGTTAAAACAAAAGTCCAAGGTTATAAACCCAAAATATATTTATATTAATGAGGTAGATAGATGTTTCAAGTCCAAAGTGCAAAGGTAGTCAAATCCAAAGTGCAAAAATGGTCTTCACCGTATAAGTGACTTAGCAATCACCACCATAGCTGTGTATACCACCACCAAGAAAAATAGTTGGGTACGCTTACCCTAAGGTAGCTTGTATTAAGCCCGTAGCTACAAAGTTGATCTAACCACAGCGAGCAACAGGCATCCAGGACGGATCGTCATGATCACTCAGGGTTAAGCTCATCGATCAACCACACCATAAGGCTCAGTTCCCATAGCAAGACAAAAAAAGCCTCCACGTAGTGTAAAACCATTCAATGTGGAGTTTATTAAAAGGATACATTGCACTTACATCAATATCCAAGGTTACAGGCAATGAATTGTCATGAAACATCCAAAGGTCTCATGCACGAATAGCAATGATCTGGAGCGGACTCACTTTTATCCGACGCGTTTCGTCTCAAAGGGACTTCAACTGGGGTATAGGTCCACTCCCCGTCATTGCGCTACTATATATAATATCTATAATCAATCATTGAATCTAAGCCCGATCCGTGATCCAGTTGTGTTCACTTCCGGTCCTGACTCCAAGCCTTATGCTGGTTCCGGACCGGCCAATGATGTGGAGTCATTGGAATCAGCGGTTAAGTTCTTTCTTGCGAGAGAGAGTGGCTTACCCTTATTATAGCAGGAATTCATCATGGACGTGTTGGAGTTTTCCACAAGCTATAACTATTTTTGGTTTGACCACCAATTCTATTCCCAGGTCAAGGGAGTGGAGATAGGGGCCAAATTCGCACCTAGCTTAGCGAACTTGTTCATGGCTAAATGGGAGGAGGGTGTTGTCTATTCCTAGGGGAGGACTGAATTGGCCCTCTGGGTACATTACATAGACGACATCCTCTTCCTATGGAAAGGTACCCCAAATTCACTACATGAGTTTATGGCATATCTCAATATGAATGATTGTGGTATATCTTTGACATACGAGGCCAGTAGTGAGTGTATACATTTTCTCTATTTGGAGATCAGAAAAAATGAGGGTAAATTGGAGATGAAAACTTTTTTTAAGACCACGACAGCAACAGCTATATCCCTATGGACAGTGGTCACCATAGGGCTTGGTTGAAATCAGTTCCCCAGAGTCAAATGTTATGATTGAGACGCAATTATACTGATGCCTCCGTTTTTTTACATCAAGCCAACGTTTTGAAACAGCGCTTTATAGATAAAGGGTACTCCGTTGAGATAGTAGATGAAGAAATACAGAAAGCATACCTCATGGATAGATCATACTTACTGGAAGATAAACCCCATTCAGATAACATCAATGCTAAATTTAGGTGGTCCTTTTTTTACAACCTTTTATAGCCAATATAAACAGATCGAGAATATCTTTGAAAAACACTGGGAAGTTTTAAAGAACGATGGGGTATTAGGGCCTGTTCTCCCAGCACATGTCAATATAATCTACAGGGGTGCTCCATCAATTAGAAATCAAGTAGCGTCAACATGCGCTACTAAATTCATTGTTTACTTAATCACATGCCCATGTAAAAAGCAGTATAGGGGGTTCCAGTATCAGAAGTGTTTCTCGCCTCGAAACATACTGGATTTATGAATTAAAATGCTACAGGCCATACGGTATGTATATCGAAAGGGACGTAAATTCCTTTATCAATACTGCATAGATAGGAGTTCGCTTGATTTTATCTTTTCACAAGTCTGTGTTCACAGTTCGATACTAGTGACACAGATTTGAGTTCTAATCTGGTTAATATATTTCTTGGGGGATAGAATGTATAATATAATGTTAATATAATGTTACTATTATCAAATGGGACCTTAATCCCTTTATCTATATTTGTAGAGAGGGGTCTTATCCACTTTCTATTGTTTTTAATATAAAAAAATATATATTTTATAATAATTTAATTTAATTTACTGATTATTATTTACTGTTGTTTATGTTATGTATATCCATATGTTATTGCAATATTATTGGTTACAGTTAATTAAATACAGGTGATGGTAAGTTGAATATGGGCTACATCCGTTCAGTGGAGCACCATTTCCAGCATCCGTCTTCTGGTAGCTGTGGCATGGCTCCATGAATGGGTTTAGTATTGTTGCCGTGCCACCCCCCGATATGTATTCTGGCAACGGAGTTGGGATCGAGGCTTGGGGTGCATTGAGTCTGTTGGACCTACGATTGGTCGGCCGAGTCACGTGACCTGGATGACGCCGTAGTATGTCACTGTGGCCATGTGACCGGGTTGATGATGAGTCATTGTACTAGGGTTCGAGCGTGAGGCTTGGCTCTAACATATGAACGTGCCCACATCATGTCATAATCAGAGGTTTTTGATAGGTAGCCAGACTCACATGAATCCAATGGCTCCACATCATTGTCTGGTCTGGATCCAGTATGAGGCTTGGAGTCTGGACTGGAAGTCAACACAACCGGATCACAAAACGGGCTTAGATTCAATGATTGATTGATTATCGATATTATATATAGTAGCGCAATGACGGGGAGCGGACCTTTACCCCAGTTAAAGTCCCTTTGAGACAAAACGCGTTGGATGAAAGTGAGTCCACTCCAGATCATTGCGCCCGGTATTCGTGCACGAGACCTTTGGATGTTTCATGACAATCAATTGCCTGTAACCTTGAATATTGATGTAAGTGCAATAATAAACTCCATATTGAATGGTTTTATGCTATGTGGAGACTTTTTTTGTCTTCCTATGGGAACTGACCCTTATGGTGTGATTGATCGAAGACCTTAACCCCGAGTGATCATGACAATCTGTCCTGGATGCCTGCTGCTCGCTGTGGTTAGATCAACTTTGTAGCTACGGGCTTAATACAAGCTACCTTACGGTAAGCGTACCCAACTATTTTTCTTGGTGGTGGTATACACAGCTATGGAGGTGTTTGCAAAGTCACTTATACGGTGAAGACCATTTTTGCACTTTGGATTTAACTACCTTTGCACTTTGAAGTTGAAACATCTATCTACCTCATTAATATAATTATATTTTGGGTTTATAAATCTTGGACTTTTGTTTTAACTTATGTGCAATATGAATTTGTTTTGATTCACGCATGTATTATTTTTACTTTGAGGTATTTTGATATATATTTTTATTTCCACTAATTAGTTTGTTAGTTTGTTTATCATTAATTATATGCACTAAAGCACACTGTATAAATGAGACTTGCAGGGAAGGTGTTAAAGCATACAATAATTGGGAGGCGGTGCAAAATTTTTTATATATAAACCTTGTGCCCTCATGTGCTAAAATATCGCTGGTGTCATCTATACAAAACAAATTGTGAACTAAAAAAAACACACAGTGATCAATAATCACTATACAACTCTTATGATCACCCAGCCAATTATCAGTGGACCTTTTTGCAACCTCTATACAGGCAATTTACATATCTATCATCCAACCTGTGCAACAAAATATTTGCAAAAAACCTGTAAGGAAAAAAAAAAATTTATTCCGCAAATAATGAAAGTGCAAATCAGCATTGTGCAAAAAAACGATGTGCAAATGATGTGCAAGTATACGCAGTGTGCAAAAAAGTTCTTTAGTCCATAAATTGTTGCAGATACTGTAGCAGTAATTCTTTGTAATCACCCAATCCTCATTGCTCCATGTGCACCACTCTTGTGCAAAACAATATGGAATATCTTAATGCACTTGTGACACTTTTAAACACCCAGTGTGTTCCTCCACCAAGCTCACTAGATGAACTCACGGAATAGCTGTTCTCTCTATGAACCAGCAATTTAGTTTTATTTAACCGGTTCCACACCGTGCGCAGTATATTTACTGTGGCAGTGTGGACGGCTAGCACGAATCGCCGTAAAATGGTGTCGATCTGCGGGTGGCGGCTAGGGGGCGCGTGCGCGCCCGCCGCACTCCGGGTGGGTGTGCCTGCGGCTCTGGCGGACCCAATGTCCGCCGGTGAGCCGCGATGAGCGGCCACAGCCAACGAGCGGGGAACCGCCGATGTAAACATGGCAGTTCCCCACTCTGTCAGTGCAGGCACAGGAGATCAGTTAGATCTCCTATGCCCATGTTAGCCCAGCCCCCCCCCCCCACAGTTAGAACACACCCAGGGAACACAGTTAACCCCTAGCTCCCCCCCCCCAGATTAACCCGTTCACTGCCAATGACATTTATACAGTAATCAGTGGACATTTAAATTTCTGATTGCAAAAATATCCGACATGTCTGCCGCAATATCGCAGTACTGCTAAAAATCGCAGATTGCCGCCATTACTAGTAAAAAAATTTTAAAAAAATGAAAACCCCTGAAATTAATTCTCACCATCCGTAAACGCGGCCACTTTTGCGCAAACCAATCAATTATTTTTATCACAAATATGAGGAAGAATATAAATCAGTCAAAGCCGATGAAAAAAATGTTTTTTTATATATTTTTTTTGGATTTGTATTTTAGCAAAAAGTAAGAAAAACAGAGTTTTTTTTTCAAAACTGTTGCTCTTTTTTTGTTTATAGCGGCGATCAGAAATGACGCAGAGGTGATCAAATACCACCAAAAGAAAGCTCTATTTGTGGGGAAAAAAGGACGCAAATTTTGTTTGGGAGACTAGCGGCGATATTTGTTTTTTTCTCGTTGTCAAAACTTTTTTTTTGAGACAAAAAGAATGAAAAACGATTTTATGTTTAGGTTTTTTTTATATATTTTTTTGTAAAAAAAGTAGCCGAAACTGACTAAATATAAGAAGGAGTATAAACACTATTTTTATTAACTAACCAAACGCGTTTTCACCGGCGCAAATGCCTACCACTCTTAATTAAAGTCCCCAAAAGTAAAAAAATTTTAAAAAAATGATCATTACCGCCGTTAGACGCTAAAAATCGTCATGACGCTATAACGCCGTCTGTACAGCCTATAAAAACGTTAGTCTTTAAATTTACAGGTGACT
>BLSH010361081.1:313339-324957 GCA_018402905.1 Glandirana rugosa | reverse complement strand
ACATCTGTCCGGATTCGGGCTCCCAAGGCGGCGCTGAGCCCTAGGGGTATTTTCTGGGCTAAGGCGCTCCGGAGGCCTAGACCTCCGAGCCCGTGTAGTAGTAGGCCTTGTCTGCACAGGGGCCTGTGTTACCCCTTGGAGAGATGCAGCCACTTGATCCTGGACCCAATCTGGACCATGGACCGACGCAGCAGCCCTAATCTGCCGCAACAGGGCCTCCAGTTCACTCATAGCTGCAGATTAGTAAACCAGCGTGGAGAAGGGATACAGCACTCGCTTCTTCGCTGTGTCCTGCTGCAAGTGCCTGCCCCTCCTCCTACATCCTTAGACTACACTGTGCAGCACCTCCCCATCACCCCGTCCACCAACCAATCCGATACTACCTCTCCCCCCTTTTACCAAACCCCTTTAGTAAACCTGTTCTGCCTGGTTTTCCTTCCCCCCTGTCATGTATTTACTTCGCCTATCATTTCATTCCTGCTCCGTTCATCTCTGGAGGATTCATTTATGCAACACATTTTCTTTATTGCTGCAGAGTGGCGCTGTTACGCAAGTCACCGTCTATAAACGGTGGCTCACGCATGCGCTCTCGTGCCCGCCGCAGGAGTGTGCCCGAGGCTCGGGTGGACCCGATGTCTGCTGGCGAACCGCGATTGCTGGCCACAGCTGAAAAATGGGGAACCGCTGATGTAAACACCGCAGTTCCCCGCTCTGACAGGCGGCATGTAAGAGATCTACTGATTCCTGTCATTGGGATTGGTTAGATCTCTGGTGTCCCTGGCAGCCCCGCCCCCTCACAGTTAGAACACGCCTAGGGAACACAGTTACCCCCTAGATCTCCCCCTGCAGGTTAACCCCTTCCCTGCCAATGACATTTATACAGTAATCAGTGGACATTTAAATTTCTGATCGCTGTATAAATGTCATTGGTCCCAAAAAAGTGTAAAAAATGTCCGACATGTCCGCCGCAATATCGCAGTACCGATAAAAATCGCAGATCGCCGCCATTACCAGTAAAAAAAAAAAAATTGTAAAAACGCCAGAAATTAATTCTCATGGTTTGTAAACGCGGCAACTTTTGCGCAAACCGATCAATAAACGCCGATTGCGATTTTTTTTTTTCACCAGTGTCAGGGATCAGTAGATCTTTTAAAAGTCCACTGACAGAGTGGGGAGCCGCCGTTTTTACATCGGCGGTTCCCCGTTCTTCCTCTCTGCCAGGCAATCACGGCTCGCCCACGGAGATCGGGTCCGCCCGCGCCGCGGCCACACTCCTGCACACGCGTGAGCCACCGTTTATAGACAGCGATTCGCGCTACAGCGCCACTCTGCAGCAGTAAAAGTACGCGGGCCGGTCGGGAACCGGAATCGCCGCTCTGCGTGCCCACAGTTTGTCCTGCACTAACCGATGTACACTGACAATTTCGCGGTCGAGCGGCGCTGTACCCCAATAGCATTGATGTCCTTTTTTTCCCACAAATAGAGCTTTCTTTTGGTGGTATTTGATCTCCTCTGCGTTTTTTATTTTTTGCGCTATTGACAAAAAAAGCGACAATTTTGAAAAAAAAAATATTTTTTACTTTCTGCTATAAAACATCCAATGAAAAAAAATGTAAAAAAATCCCAATAAGTGAATATTGATCGGTTTGTGCAAAAGTTATCACAATATTACTATAAACCAAGTCACATATGAAACTAAAACTAATGAATTTTTTTTGGCTGGGCACATATCTAACGCCCAGTGGGTCTACACAAGCAGGGGGTGTAAATTCACCAATAGGGTTGAATATCAACACTGCTTCCTCCTGGATTGGTAGCGGTCAGCTTCCACCGCCCTATCCACAGATTACCACGGGGCGACAGGACAGGGCATAGCAGGGTCACAATTCAGTGGATATCGTCTTCCATAAACCACTTGCCAGCCGACCGCCGTCATTGTACTGCGTCAGGTCGGCTCTCCTGCGCGAATCGCCTTAGGTGTACATCGCTTAGTGCGGGGCAAACTGTGGGCGCGCAGCATGGCGATCGGTGGTGTGGTGGGTCAGGCTGACACACCGCATCTCCGGTCTTGGTAAAGAGCTTCTGTCAGAAGCTACAAAACTCTCAGGTGTGAATGGGGCCTGACAACCAATGACTCATTCAGCTGTCAGCTGGGTTCCTCTGGTGACGGCTGAGGTGTAAATGACGTTTCGGCAATTGGAGCTGTCAAAAAAGCAGCCGGGAAATGTTTATCAACAACATTACTCAGCCTGAAACTGAAAGATATAAAGAAACATTGTTTCATTTTGTATCTTTTTGTTTCTTTATCTACAGATCAAAGGGATGAACTTCCATCTGCAGATGAAGCAACCTGTCAAGTAAAAAAAAAAAAAATTGTTTTTGCTTTTATTAAATGCGCCTTTGTTTAACCCCTTGCCGACCACTGATCGGCATCTGACGGCGACAAGGTGGCTCTCATATATGACGGCGGCTGTGGGATCGAGCCTAGTGAGCGCGCGCGCGCCGCCGGAGGCGCGCCCGCGCGCTCACTGTGTTCGGGGAGGGCCAGGGAGCGGGTGCGGCGGAGTCGATTGCCGCCGGCCACCCACGATCCCCCCCCCCCCCCCGAAGTGAAAGTACGGAGGTCCGTGTAAGTAAACATGGACCTCCGTTCTGTGAAGGGGGAAGGGCTGTGATCACAGCCTTCCTCTACATCAGTGGTTCTCAACTCCGGTCCTCGGGACCCATCAACAGGCCAGATTTTCAGTATTACCTTGGGGAGATGCAGACTAGAATGCTACAATCACTGAGCAGCAAATGATATCGCCTGTGATGTATTTCAGTTATCCTACAATCCTGGCCTGTTTGTGGGTCCCAAGGACAGGAATTGAGAATCACTGCTCTACATGGAGGCTGTGACCACTTCCCTTCCCCAGCTAGGGCAGTCCCCCCACAGTTAGAACGCCCAGGGAACACAGTTAACCCTTAGAGCGCCCCCTGCAGGTTAACCCCTTCACTGCCAATGGCATATACACAGTAATCAGTGCATTTTTATAGTACTGATCGCTGTATAAATGCCAATGGTCCCAAAACAGTGTCAAAATGTTCTGACATGTCCGCCGCAATATAGCAGTACCGTTAAAAATCGCAGATCGCCGCCATTGCTAGTAAAAAATAGAAAAAAATAAAACCCCCAGAAATTAATTCTCATCATCCGTAAACGCCGCAACTTTTGCGCAAACCAATCAATAACTCTGATTGCGATTTTTTTTACCAAAAATATGAGGAAGAATATAAATCGGCCAAAACCGATGGAAAAAAAAGTTTTTTTATATTTTTTTTTTGGATTTGTATTTTATCAAAAAGTAATAAATTTGTTTTTTTTTTTGCAAAATTGTCGCTCTTCTTTTGTTTATAGCGGTGATCAGAAATTACGCAGCGGTGATCAAATACCACCAAAAGAAAGCTCTGTTTGTGGGAAAAAAGGACACAAATTCCATTGGGTACAACGCCGCACGACCGCGCAATTGTCAGTTAAAGCGACGCAGCGCCGAATCGCAAAAAGTGCTCTGGTCCTAAAGTGGGAAATCCTTCCGGGGCTGAAGTGGTTAATAATTAAAACTCTTTTTTTTTGTTTGCTTTGCTTGTTAATATTTTTACACCTTTAACATATATTTACGCGTTTCACATTAACAAAAAAAACGCAAAACTAAAAAAAAAAAAAGGAAATGTATTTCATTTGTAAAGAACTTTCCAATGCTTTGTACCATTGCTGACAGCTGAAGTGTAGACAAAACAGTAGCGGTTGGTATCGGTGATTGGTATCGGCAAAAAAAGTATCGGTACTCGCACTCACTGTAAAAGAAAAATGGTATCGGTGCATCCCTAGATACAATGCATCTTTTTCTCCATTCAGAAGAGAGTACTTGGGCGGGTTTTACTGATTACTGTGCTAACCAACTACAGGCTATCACAGTGATCATGTGATCAGAAGTCGGTCCTCCCGATCAGGAGCTGTAGTCTCGGTGCTGAAAGCACGCTTTGCAGTGCATTTCCAGCACAAACGCCAGTGCAAATATACACTACATTGCCAAAAGTATTGGGACACCTGCCTTTACATGAACTTTGATGGCCTCCCAGCCTTAGTCCATAGGGTTCAATATTGAGTTGGCCCACCCTTTGCAGCTATAACAGCTTCACCTCTTCTGGGAAGGCCGTCCACAAGGTTTAGGAGTGTCTATGGGAATGTTTGACCATTCTTATAGAAGTCCATTTGTGAGGTCAGACACTGATGTTGGATGAGAAGGCCTGGCTCGGAGTCTCCGCTCTAATTCATCCCAAAGGTCTTCTATCAGGTTGAGGTCAGGATTCTGTGCAGGCCAGTCAATTTTCTCCACCCCAAGCTCACTCATCCATGTCTTTATGGACCTTGCATTGTGCACTGGTCCAAATCATTTGGTGGAGGGGGGATTATTGGGGGGGCGGCAAATTACTGTTACGCCGACAGACTAAACACCCCCCCCCCTCATGGGTGGCACTTACCCCCACCACTACCCCCCTCCCCCAATGCCTGGCCGTGTCTCGGATGGCACATACCACCAACACATCCACCACCCTCCCCATCCCGGGCGCCTGTCCGGGTCACGGACAGCACATAACAGCACCCACTCACTGCATTCATCCACCCCCCCTGTGCCTGGCTGGGTGACGGGCGGTACTGCCAGGAGGATGGGGGAATGCAGTGAGCGGGGTTTACATAGTAAACAGCAGCGGCAACACAGTGAGAGTATGACAGGCGGTCTGCACTTACCCCATCCACGATTACTTCGGCAGCCAAATGGACAGAGCCAGGACACCAGGCACTCCATCTTTCTTCTCTGTGCACAGGCAGCTCTGCACGTTAGGCCGGTACACTCATTGGCTGCAGCCAGCACCCCCGCCTCCTCCTCCTCCGCTCCAACCACCGCCACACACATCACACAATTGGGTGGGCTTCAGGCACAGTGCTCTGCGAGCCGAGTCCACCCTTTCTTGAAGCCTATTAGAGCCTCTGGCTCTAATCACGTGCTTCAAGAAGTCACACCCCTCTTATTGGAATCCATGAGTCCAGCGCCCTGTATGTAGATTAGGGGGCCGGACACATGGATGGGAAAATTGCCCGTGCGCCACTAATGGATGGGCTGTCACTGCTTCAAAGGTTGGGTCAGCTCCATATTGAACCCTACGGATTAAGACTGGGTTGCCATTAAAGTTCATGTACATGTAAAGGCAGGTGTCCCAATACATTTGGTGATATAGTGAATGTGGTGCCTCAGAAGAAGGCCCATCTCTGTGACACCAGCATCACCAGGATAAGCCCCGGGTCCATCCCGGGTGCTCTTGCCTCCCCTTTCCCTCCCCATCTCCCATTTTTCCCTCTCTACACCTCCTTCTACTTTTTCTCTTCTCTCTTCACTTTTTTTTTGCTCAGATCTGCAAATATAACCATCATTTTACACCAATGTGAACGATCATCGGAAAATTCATGGTGTTATCTACATCATGCCATCTAGCAGTGGTAAACGATGACGTCACATGTCGTATTTACAGTTCAGCTTTTCCTGTTACTTCAGGAAAGACAATCTGTTGATGCTGATCTGGGTGATCATGTGACTTCTTATATATCTGATCCATAGAGCAATAAAAATAGACTAATGAACATTTAGTAACTGTCAATTCCTTTAGAGGGAAGCAAGATGTCAAATTTTAGCGATGCGACAGAACCAGACATCTTTTACAGCCACAAGAATGCGTTCACCGTCCTGGTTTTATCTCTCACCACCCTCGTGGGAGTCCCCGGCAACGCTCTGGTGCTTTGGGTTACCGGAGTGAAGATGGAGAGGACGGTGACCTCTGTTTGGTTTGGGAACCTTGCTCTGGCCGATATCATCTGCTGCTTGTGTCTTCCATTCTTTGTAGTGCAGTTCTTCTACCTAGAATGGCTGTATGGTTCTGCCCTCTGCAAGATTTTACCCTTCATCGTTATCCTTAACATGTCTGCCAGTGTCCTCACCCTGGTGGCTATCAGCGTTGACCGATGGATTCTGGTTGTCCGACCGGTGTGGGGCCACAATCACAGAAGAGTCAAAACGGCGTGGATGATATGCTTGGCTATTTGGATGTTGTCTTCTGCGATGAGTCTGCATGTCGCCATCTACCATAAAACTGAGACTTCCAATAATAAGGCCACTTGCTTCTCTGAGGATCCCAACAGATTTGCCGTCACTTTTACACATCTAACCTTTGGATTTCTGATTCCTCTTTTAACCATTTCTGCCTGTTACACCTCCCCGGCCATTAAAGCTTACAATATCAGATTTTTGGAAGTAGGCAGAAAAAGCACCAAGGTGGCGTTAGGCATTGTAGTTGCATTTTTCATCACCTGGGCCCCCTTCCACATCGTGGGTGCAGTCTCGCTATTCATTAACAATGACGTTGTTGGAACCCTGGACCTTCTCTCTCAGTCTCTGGCGTTTTTCAATAGCTGTATCAACCCGATTCTCTACGCCTTCATTGGGAAAGATATAAAGAAAAAGGTGAGACAGTCTGTCCGTGGGCTCATGGAAAATGTGTTTCATGAAGACCCATCAACCTTGAGGAGCTCAATTAACAGCAAGGGCCAGAGTGGAGAGGGCACGCCTCTGGAGGGGCTTCAAAAGTGAAGAGCTGGGGTGAGATTCCATCCTATGCCAGACAGAATACAGATGATTGAAGGAGGCTTCCTCTCAAATGTAACGAATGAATGTGTTTTCTAGATTTTATTTTTTATTCATATAAGTCAATGTGTAAAGATTTTTACCAATATGAGTTGTGTTCAAAACTTTTTTATGTACCCATCCACATGATATAACATATGTGTACGCTGGGCAGTCATATTTGCTTGTTGTTTTGTTTCCTTCTTAAAGTGTTACTAAACCCACGACCCTGCAGTCACTATATCTGCCCTCCCCAGGAGCCTGCAGTCACTATATCTGGACTCCCCAGGAGCGTGCAGTCACTATATCTGCTCTCCCCAGGAGCCTGCAGTCACTATATCTGGACTCCCCAGGAGCGTGCAGTCACTATATCTGCTCTCCCCAGGAGCGTGCAGTCACTATATCTGATCTCACCAGGAGCCTGCAGTCACTATATCTGCTCTCCCCAGGAGCGTGCAGTCACTATATCTGATCTCCCCAGGAGCCTGCAGTCACTATATCTGCTCTCCCCAGGAGTCTGCAGTCACTATATCTGCTCTCCCCAGGAGCCTGCAGTCACTATATCTGATATCCCCAGGAGCCTGCAGTCACTATATCTGCTCTCCCCAGGAGCCTGCAGTCACTATATCTGCTCTCCCCAGCAGTCTGCAGTCACTATATCTGCTCTCCCCAGGAGCCTGCAGTCACTATATCTGGTCTCCCCAGGACCCTGCAGTCACTATATCCACTCTCCCCAGGTCCCTGCATTCGTTATATCTGGTCTCCCCAGGAGCCTGCAGTCACTATATCTGCTCTCCCCAGGACCCTGCGGTCACTATATCTGCTCTCCCCAGGACCTTGCAGTCACTATATCTGCTCTCCCCAGGACCCTGCATTCCTTATATCTGGTCTCCCCAGGAGCCTGCATTTACTATATCTGGTCTCCCCAGATGAAGAAAGCCACTGCACACCAGAGGGGTCACTGGAGTCCATATTAATTAGGAAGGAGATGCACAAGCTTGACATTCTTATAACGAATGGTCAGTAAATGGGCTGGTGACAATTCACTCTACTCAAAATCATCAATAAGCAACTAAAGGTCTACAAAGCAACCAAACACCAGTGGGATCACTGGTGTCCACATTTATTAGGAAGGATATGCACAAGCCTGATCTTTTTATATTGAATGGTCAATAAATGGGCTGGTAATAATTCACTCTACCCAATATAATCAATGAGCAACTAAAGGTCTACATGTTAACAAAAAAGCCACCAAACCCCAGAGGGTTCAATGGTGTCCACATTTATAAGGATGGATATCTACAAGCCTGACAGTGACATCCCTCATCTAGATATCGATAATCCTGTGGATATCCAACACCAGTGATGCCTCCAGTGTGTGGTGGCTTCCTTCTTAGCACTTGGTGTGTGAGTGGAGACACCGAATACAACCCCTAAAACCCAGCTTTGAAATGGCCGTGAGAAGAAGCAGCATGGAGTGGATAATTTTTATGTCCAAGCATCTAAAGGTTTGCAACGGTCACTAAAGGTTACCACAAGGTAACTAAGGGTCTAAATGGTCACAGGACAATGTGTGTTCCCATTGTCCTGTGACCATACAAGAAGTGGAGGTCCACAACAGTGACACCAACAGCAGTGATGACCATGACAGAGAAGGTAACCCTTCAGCACCCGGTACACACAATAGGGGGATATACTAAAAAGGGTGCAGCTCTGCATAGTAACCAATCAGCTTCCAGGTTCTATTGTTAAGTTTAATTGAATATGCAGAAATTAGAAGCTGATTGGCTGCCATGCACACCTGCACCAGATTCTCAGTGTTCCAGTTTTAGTACATCTACCCCAATGCGTTTTATTGTTTATATGAGACTTTTGCGGTGGTTTCCACCTGGGAGAACATTTTATATGGCTATAAGTGATGCATTGCTGCAAAGTGTGATCATGACTTTAATGTCCACAGTAAGGCCTTGAGGACCTGGTCTTTAGCTGATGCAAGAGCAGTGCATACAGCAAGCTTTTGCAACATGTTTGGTAAGCTTTGAGCAGCTTTGTTGAAGCTTTTAAAGAAACATAAGTTCCAGTATAGGGATGGTAAACACCGATCTTATCAGCAGTGCCACTGCCGACTGTCCCCTTACTCAAGCTACCAGCAGGCATCAGCAGGTTTTCAACAAGAGTCAAGTGGTGAAGTCTTCTAGCGGCTCGGTTAAAGGAACAGTTGGCATACCCATTAAGATCTTTTGGTCAACTGTGCCTTTAATCAAGCTGCTAGCAGGCTTCAATAGACAAGCAACTTGGTTAAAAGGAGAGCCAGCACTCCTATTACGAACTGTGACTTCAACAAGGCTTCTAAGGCTTCAACAAGGCTGCCAAAAGCTTGCAAATGCTTTTGAAAGCTTGCTATACACAATGTTCTTGTACCTGATGTGGAAAGGGCATAAAAAGGGGGTCATTAAGCAAACATAGGCAGTTGTACACTTAGGTACAAGATGTGATCATATGGCAAGAATCACTTCCAGGATGCACAAATCAATTGCAGACATATCAGCCTATGCAGGTGCAGGTATTGGCTGCCCTGGCTTGTAATCAACCTCAGAACCTAACTGAGCAGATGCCAACCAAAAGGTACATTATAAAAAAAATGAACATGCCCTGAACAGATTCAAGGTCTTTGAGTGGCACCAAACAGTACTCTCATAGTTCTGGTTCATAGGGCCAGAGAAGCTTCTGTTTTAGGTAATTAACCACTGACTACCAATTAAGGGGTACCTTTTCACACTGACAACAATGACTAGGGTCTCTTCACCCAATCACACCAATGTAATAGGGCATTTTCCCACTCGAAACCAATGATTGAGGTCAATTTGATGACTGCCAGTGTTACAGCAACCTTCTACTTCTGACCACCAATGAATGGGGTTTCTTTTCTCATGGATGCCTTGCCAATGAATAGGGGACCTTCACCCAATGACACAAATGTAATAGGGTCTTCTCCTACTGGAAACCAGTGATTGAGGTCACTTCGCTGGCTGCCATTGTTACAGGGACCTTCTACTTCTGACCACCAATGAATGGGGTTCTTTTTCCCATGGACACCAATGAATAGAAGACCTTCACCCGATGACACCAATGTAATAGGGCTTTTTCCTACTGGAAACCAATGATTGAGGGTACTTCATTAACTGTCAATGTTACAGGGCCCTTTTACTTTTGACCACCAATGAATGGGGTTCCTTATCCAATGGATGCCAATGAATAGGGGACCTTCGTTCAATGACAAGAATGTTATAGGGTCTTCTCCCACAGGAAACCAATGATTCAGGTCACTTCGCTGACTGTCAGTGTTACAGGGCCCTTCTACTTCTGACCACCAACATCAATAGGGTCTTCTCCCACTGGAGACCAATAATTGAGGGTACTTTTCTAATTCTTTTAACAGGGTCCTTTACCTGACATAACTGGACCCATCTGTCACTCAGTATATGCTATGGTTATGTAATAGTGATATAATAGGCTCAATGCACCAAGATACCAGCATGGTTGAAGGTTATTTGGCTCCGGTCTCAGTTGGCCCTAGTACCTAGGGTATTTATGTACTGTATAAATGTGAGATAGGGACCTATCTTGAAAGCTTCTTGAGGGCAGGGACTGATGTGATTGTAAAGTATATAAAGTGCTGCATAAATTCTTGTCACCATATAAACTGTATTAAATAAAAAGAATATTGATTTATTTTAGCTCTATATGCTATTTTAGCACATGATCATTTTCTCCAAAAATGTTCAATCCATAAACATAAATTTAATTTTGGTGTGGAATTTTTTTTTTCTTTATTTTTTGCATCTAATGAGCATTTTCTCAAAGATCGTTATTTATTTTATAATTTATGAGCTACTACTATGCATGTGTTATTTGGCATTACATTAGTTGGGTGGTCAGCCAAATCAATATTAGCCTTCAGCTCTTGTTAGCCCCTAAAATCGCCATCATTATACCCTGCTCAAACAAATGAAAGGAACAATTTGAAAACACATCTCAATGGGGAAAAATATGCTAGGGTATTTATAATGATATGGACTGGGTAATGTGTTAGGATCTATACTGGTAAGGACTGGGTATTGTGTTAGGATCTATACTGATATGGACTGGGGAATGTGCTTGGATCTATACTGGTATGGACTGGGGAATGTGTTAGGATCTATACTGGTATGGACTGGGTATTGTGTTAGGATCTATACTGGTATGTACTGGGTAATGTGTTAGGATCTATACTGGTAAGGACTGGGTATTGTGTTAGGATCTATACTGGTATGGACTGGGGAATGTGTTTGGATCTATACTGGTATGAACTGGGTAATGTGTTAGGATCTATACTGGTATGGACTGGGTAATGTGTTAGGATCTATACTGGAATGTACTGGGTAATGTGTTAGGATCTATACTGGTATGGACTGGGTATTGTGTTAGGATCTATACTGGTATGGACTGGGTATTGTGTTAGGATCTATACTGGTATGGACTGGTTAATGTGTTAGGATCTATACTGGTATGGACTGGGGAATGTGTTAGGATCTATACTGGTAAGGGCTGGGTATTGTGTTAGGATCTATACTGGTATGGACTGGGTAATTTGTTAGGATGTATACTGGTAAGGACTGGGTATTGTGTTAGGATCTATACTGGTATGGACTGGGGAATGTGTTATGATCTCTACTGGTATAGACTGGGGAATGTGTTAGGATCTATACTGGTATGGACTGGGGAATGTGTTAGGATCTATACTGGTATGGACTGGGGAATGTGTTAGGATCTATACTGGTATGTACTGGATAATGTGTTAGGATCTATACTGGTATGGACTGGATAGTCATATCTAGGATTGTGTAATAGGTCATGTATGGTCAT
>BLSH010361081.1:279165-291714 GCA_018402905.1 Glandirana rugosa | reverse complement strand
GCCGATTTATATTCTTCCTCATATTTGTGATAAAAAAAATCGCAATCAGCGTTTATTGATTGGTTTGCGCAAAAGTGGTCGCGTTTACGGATGATGAGAATTCATTTTTGGGGTTTTTATTTTTTTTTTATTTTTTACTAATAATGGCGGCGATCTGCGTTTTTTTGCGGTACTGCGATATTTCAGCGGACATGTCGGACCATTTTGACACTTTTTTGGGACCATTGGCATTTATACAGCGATCAGTGCTATAAAAATGCACTGATTACTGTGTAAATGCCATTGGCAGTGAAGGGGTTAACCTGCAGGGGGCGCTCTAAGGGTTAACTATGTTCCCTGGGCGTTCTAACTGTGGGGGGACTGCCCTAGCTGGGGAAGGGAAGTGGTCACAGCCTTCACGTACAGGAAGGCTGTGATCACAGCCCTTCCCCCTCACACATTCGCTCCGGGGGGGCCATCGCGGGTGGTAGGCGGCAATCGAAGCCGCCGTACCCACTCCCTGGCCCTCCCCGGACACAGTGAACGCGCGGGCGCGCCTCTGGCAGCGCGCGCGCGCTCACTAAACTCGTTCCCGCAGCCGCCGTCGTATGACGGCGATTTGCGGGAACGAGCCACTTTGCCGCCGTCAGATGCCGATCGGCGGTCGGCAAGTGGTTAAAACATTTTCCATGCAACAGAGAGAGAGAGAGAGAGAGAAAACAAAAGTAATATAATCATGAAGTGCACTGCCGTCGTTTTTTATCTTTTGTTTCTTACCACAAGAAACTTTTTCCCTTTGGTCCCAGACACAACCGATGCTTACCAAAGCATCTTTTATATTTCTCTATATACTTGAGCGTCCTAGACTGCTCCGATGGGAGTTCCCGACTCCCCAGTGCTTCTCAGAGCACTCTAACTGGCCAGTTCGTTTTACTCTTATCTCAACAGGAGGATATTATTTTTAGCCTTTCAGATTCAAATGGGTCTTGGAGACACCCGTACCTACGGCAATGTAATCTCCGTCAAAAAGACAAATATTACTTACCGCAGGTGGTCCCCAAAATCCCAGGATGAGCCCCCAGCTGAAAGGAAGGGGTTACTGTATCCTCGGCTAACTCCTGAACCTCCGACAGGCACCTTTATGATTATCAGACATGTCTGTAGATAATTTGCATAGATAAGAAAGACACAGACAGAACGATAGTTAACCACTTACCAACCGGAAGGTTTTGCAGCTTTAGGACCAGAGAACTTTTTGCGATTCGGCGCTGCGTCGCTTTGACTGACAATTGCGCAGTCGTGCGACGTTGCACCCAAACAAAATTTGCGTCCTTTTTTCCCCACAAATAGAGCTTTCTTTTGGTGGTATTTGATCGCCTCTGCGTCATTTCTTATCGCCGCTATAAACAAAAGAAGAGCGACAATTTTGCAAAAAAACCCAAATTTCTTACTTTTTGCTAAAATTCAAATCCAAAGAAAAAATATAAAAAAACATTTTTTTTCACCGTTTTTGGCCGATTTTATATTCTTCCTCATATTTGCGATAAAAAAAATCGCAATCGGCGTTTATTGATTGCTTTGCGCAAAAGTGGCCGAGTTTACGGATGGTGAGAATTAATTTCTGGGGTTTTTATTTTTTTACTTTTTTACTAGTAATGGCGGCGATCTGCGATTTTTAGCGGTACTGCGATATCGGGGCGGACATGTCGGACCATTTTGACACGTTTTTGGGACCAATGACATTTATTCAGCGATCAGAAATTTAAATGTCCACTGATTACTGTATAAATGTCATTGGCAGTGAAGGGGTTAACCTGCAGGGGGAGAGCTAGGGGTTAACTGTGTTCCCTGGGCGTGTTCTAACTGTGGGGGGGTTGGGCTAACATGGGCATGAGAGATCTAACTGATCCCAGTGACAGGGATCAGTAGATCTCTCATGCCCCACTGACAGGGCGGGGAACCGCCGTGTTTACATCGGCGGTTCCCCGTTCTTTTCCCTGTAGCCGCTCATTGCGGCTCGCCGGCGGACATCGGGTCTGCCCGAGCCGCGGACACACTCCCCTGGTGGCCAAATGCGAATCGCCGCTTATTTACGGCGATTCGCGCAGGGCTCCCGGACTGCCGCCGTGAAAAGACGTCGCGCGGTCGGGAAGCAGTTAAGCAGGGAATTGTGTGCATTGTGACGCATGGGAGGCGCCCTTTATATGGCAGAACACGTCACAGATCATTCGAGAAATGGCACATGCGTACATCATCAAGCAGTAGAAACTGGTAAAAACAGGTGTCCATTGTTACAAGATACAAAGGGTACACTAGCTGCAGAATATTGATACAAAATTACATTTGTGTGACTAGCTGTCCTTAGCTATTTCATGAGAACGGAGCATAAGACATTCTCTCAAGATAAGGCCAGAAACAAGCCAGACTAACAGATATTTAAAGTGGAACCCTAACATACAAAATGGATACCGTCAAATCCTTTCACTCACCCTTTGGCTTGAACATAGAGATTGTTTGATTAATAATGGTTAGACCTTGGGGTCTGTTTTATTTCATACTTTATATTTTTTTAATCATTGCTATTGAGTCAATTTATTTATTGCTGTCCCATATATGTGAAAAGGATCATTGGGTTATATCCATTTGTTAGGTCTGACACCTCTGGCTGGGAGCTTTTCTTCTTTGTTTCTTCTTTTATGGACTTTTAATGATTGGATAGCGCTGTACATGCTTTTATAAAGACTGACATTTTTATCATTTTCTATTTATTTCTAAGCGCAGATTTTTCTATATTTATCTACAAGGTCCACTTTATTGAAAGATCTGGGGTTAAAAAGACCCCAGTTCTCTCCTTAACTTTTAAAAGGAAAAGAAAATGGAAAATTGTATACTCACCTTTCCGTAATTTTCCTTTCCTGTCGCATCTTCATGGCGGCATACACATGGGTCGTGACTCCGCCCCCATAACCTGATAGGACAGAGTAGCTATAAAAGAAAAGAGATAGCCTCATTGCCGTATTCTCTTTATATATCACCTAACAAAAGGGCTAGGAATGTGTATGCTGCCATAACAATGTGATAGGAATTGAAAATTACAGAAAGGTGTCAGTTTTCCTGTCGCATCATGGCAGCATACAAATGGAAAATAACTCGCAAAATGGGTGGGTGCCAGAAATAAAAACAAGTTTATTTAGGAAGTAATTGAGGTATTGGCCCCCGAAAAAAACTGATTTCCCAAATTCCACAGTTGTTAGTTGTGTGGAATCTACTTTGTAGTTGGCCATAAACATGTTCCTGGAGGACCAAGTTGTGGCTTTACATATCGTCTTGGCGGACACTCTGCAGTATGCTGCCCATTAGGTTGCCACTGCCCTAGTGGAATGAGCCTTTAAGCCCTCAGGTATTGGAATTTGCTGGATGGCATAGGCTTTCTTGATGGATCTCACCAGCCATGTTGCAATGGTGCGAGGAGAGGCTGCTTGACTTTTTTTGAAGCTGTGCGTAATTACTAGGAGGTTGCCTGTTTTCCTGAATGAGGCAGTTGCGTCAAGGTATACTTTTTTATATCCAATGGGTGTGGATCACCCTGGTCCGTGGACAGGGTCGGGGGAGAGTCATTTCCTGATTGAAATTAAATGATGAGGCCACCTTGGGGATGAAGCGGTCCAAAGGTCTTAGGACTACTCTATCCGGATAGAAGATCAGATAGGGTTCTTTAATCAGTAGTCAACATTGGCTATTGCCTTCCTGCTTCTCCTCCCAGCCAATCAAGACAGGAAGTGGGACCTAAGACCGGATTGGCCGGGAGGAGAAGTGACCAGATTGGCCGGAAGGAGAAGCTGGGGAAGCCACCAAAGCCGCCCGCGACCTGGATGGGGCAAGTTTGGGCCTGGCGAGCGAGTGATCGGGCGTGGGGGGGTTTGCTTGCCACCCCCCAAAAAGAAAACATGGAGCACCAGCTTCCTGGTAAAGAGATGTAAGTAGCTAGTCAGCCATGGTGGTGGCGAAAGAAGCATTTGTGGAATACGTCTGGCAGAGTTTCAGATGAAATTCCATAAATATTTTGACAAGGTCGGTCGTGAATGATTGATTAGTGGTCTTCAGTCTGATGGGCTTATATTTTGAATCTAATATTTTAAGCATGTGTAACCAATGGCCCCCTTAGGGGTGGCTGGTAGTTACGTTTCACCTGTCTCTCCGCCCTCAATCACACACTTTTCCGTTCATTCCGTAGTCACTGAACAGGCCAGTGCTTTGTTTTTGTTGTTTTATTGAGGGGTTAAACGTGGATAGGGTAAGGATGACTGTGGGATGCCCAGTAGATTAGGATATAGGACCATTCTATATACACCTCCGAATATACACTCCTTCCTCCAGCCCTAATACTTGCTGACCGTTAAACTTCTTCACCTCTTTCCTGCTAAACTTCTTCACCTCTTTCCTGCACAACACTTGCTTCCTTACTGTTAGGCCTGAAGGGAAATTTATCAAGCCTCCATTACATCTTCCTCAACCCCTGCTAGCATG
Organism: Glandirana rugosa; assembly: GCA_018402905.1. NCBI lineage: Eukaryota > Metazoa > Chordata > Amphibia > Anura > Ranidae > Glandirana > Glandirana rugosa. Next base: position 287,208 of record BLSH010361081.1, on the reverse strand, counting down.
TGGTGAGGCCTGTACTTCCTTGTCAGTAGGACCTCCAGACCGCCCGTCACAGGCAAGCGCCACGGGCCCGCGACTGTAAGGCCATGGGCCCTCAGAGTGTAGCTAAGTACAATGTGCTAGCTGGGTCTTGATGGACTACCGCTCCCAACCCATCCTCTTCCAGGCCACCCTGGCCTACCTCACTGTCCAGTGACACTGCTCCCCTGACTGGCTCCTTAATCTTCCATAACCCGTCCACTGTCTCCTTCCAGCCTGCTCCAGTCGTCTTCTCCAGCTCCCAGAGTCAGTCACTCACTGCGCCGGTGGATCTTTTAAAGAGCCTTTCCTGTAGCCTCTCTGTTGCTTTCCTGCTGCCACTCCAGGATCTCTCTCCATTCCTGGCCACCAGGCCTCAAGGTCACCCCCCCAGACTGGGGACTCCCTCCTGGGTGAGGCCTCAGCAACCTCTCTGCTACATCTCCACTCTTCCACCCGACACTCTCCTCCCCCCAGCTGGGCAGACCACAGTATTTAAGGAGGCCTGCCCCCTGCCAATCCAGGTTGGGGATTGGTCAGGGCTCCTTAACATACTTCACAAAGTGACACCTCCTCATCCATCCACTTTTCCAGAGCCTTCTCGAAACAGAGGGGAGGAGTATCCAAGGAGTGTTCCTTCCTGCAATCTCCAGCTCTTCCTGGGCCACTCCACCCGTCCAGATCAAAAGATTCAGGCCTGCACTTATTATCAGGCCTGACTAAATTTGCCTCTCCTAGCAAAAATCCAAAATATACAAAAAAGCACCTATGACTACACATGTAAGGGGGCTTGTGATTTGTCAGGTGTTGGTGCCAAACTGTACCCCGTCCCCACCCCGTTTCTTCTTGGATAGGACAGATGCCCAACTGCTGTAGATAGAACCATCTGCCACAACGTGTCACACTCCCCGCTTACAAAATTCCTGGTTGTAGGTCTTAATATTTGAGAAAAAAATGAATTTCCACACACATTGCATTTTTCAAACTTTTCTGACACAGGACATACACAGGACTAGACATGACTGGGCTGTTAATATTCCTGGCTAAGCTCTCTTTTGGAAAGGCGGGGGTGTCTGTCTCTATGTGAGAAATGATCTCAAAGTGAGTGTGAATGAGGACCTAGTTGATGGAGAGTGTGATGAGTCTGAAGCATTATGGGTAGATCTGCAAATGGGTGTGCGCACTACAAAGGTTATCATTGGCGTTTGTTATAGACCTCCCAGTGTTAAAGAGGAGGTGGAGACTCGGCTCCTTGCACAGATGGAAAGAGCTGCAGGGGCTGGGACAGTGATAATAATGGAGGATTTTAACTACCCGGAAATTAACTGGAGTAACGGGCACTGCTGGGACAGTTAACCACTTAAGGACCAGAAGTATTTCCCACATTAGGACCAGAGCACTTCTTGTGATTTGGCACAGTGCCGCTTTAACTGACAATTGTGCGGTCGTGCTGCGTGGTACCCAAACAAAATTGACGCCCTTTTTTTCCCACAAATAGAGCTTTCTTTTGGTGCTATTTGATCCCCTCTGCGTCATTTCTGATCACCACTATAAACAAAAAAAGAGCAACATTATTGAAAAAAAAGCAGTATTTTTTACTTTTTGCTATAATACAAATCAAAAAAAAAAAATATAGAAAAACAAATTTATTCATCAGATATTCTTCCTCACATTTGTGGTAAAAATAATAGTGATGGGCGCTTATTGATTGGTTTGCACAAAAGTTGCCGCGTTTACAAACCATGAGAATTCATTTCTGGCGTTTTTAATATTTATTTATTTTTTTACTAGTAATGGTGGCGATCAATTTTTATCGGGACTGCGATAGTGGGGCAGACATGTCGGACATTTTTGACACTTTTTTGGGACCAATGACATTTATACAGTGATTAGAAATGATTAGAAATGTAAATATCCACTGATTACTGTATAAATCAGTGGAGGCTTGACCATAGGGGCTCCTGGGGCAGCGCCCCACCAGTTGTTGTTGCAGGAAAATACATAAATAAATGAATTCGTTAATTTAAAAAAATAAACTATATAATTATTTTTTCTTTTGTAAAATGGGTTCTGTGCCTTTAAATGCTAGTCCTGCACTTGCTGTTCCCTTCCCCATTGTTATACCTCTCTCCCTCTGCAGCTGTTGCTAGGTAGATCAGAAAAAAAAATGTCTATGATTAGACTTTTTTTTTTCCTAATCTGCATAGCAACAGGACATCTGTCCGAAAAATAATTTCCAAGTGCATTTAGCAGCACATATACAAACTGTTGTAATTCCTACACCGTTCACCTGATTTTTATGTAAATACCCTCAAATTAAAGCTGAAAGTCTGCAGTTAAAGCACTTCTTGTTCGTTTCATTTCAAATCCATTGTGGTGGTGTATAGAGCCAAAAAGATTAGAATTGTGTTGATGTCCCAATATTTATGGACCTGACTGTAAAAGATAAGAAAAGAGCATTTAAAAAGGAAGGGACGTTATCATCTTTTAAATGTAACAAAGAATATAACAAAATATGTAAAAACGAAATCAAGGACGTAAAAATGCAAAACGATCATCAGATTGAAAAAGATGGTAGGACAAACCCCCAAATATTCTTCAAATATATTAATAGTAAAAAGGTCAGGTCTGAGCATGCAGGCACTTTACAAAATAATCTAGAGTGCGTGACTGGGGACAAAGAGAAGGCAAACGTATTAAATACTTTCTTCAGCTCTGTGTATAAAAAGGAGCATGGGGGAGCTCATGTTCATAATGGGGGTGGTAGTGACACAGCTCCAAATGATCCACAATGGCTCAAAAGTGAAATGGTCCAGAAGTATTTAGACAGAATAAAGGAATAAAGGTAGATAAAGCACCTGGACCAGATGGCATCCATCCGTGGATCCTAAAGGAATTGAGCTCTGTCATTTCAAAGCCATTGTATCTCATTTTTAGGGACTCCTTAATGACTGGAATAGTACCATTGGATAGGCGTAGGGCCAATGTGGTGCCCATATTTAAAAAGAGATCAAAGTCTTTACAAAGTAACTATAGACCTGTTAGTTTAACTTCTATAGTTGGGAAGATACTGGAGAGTTTAATAAAAGACCACATAGTTGAGTTCTTGTTGGAAAAAAATGTTTTAAGCAACAGACAGCATGGATTCATGAAAGACAAAAGTTGTCAAACAAACCTGATTTCTTTTTATGAGGAGGTAAATAAAACCTTGGACTGAGGGGTGGCTGTGGACGTGGTATACTTGGACAGAGGGGTGGCTGTGGACGTGGTATACTTGGACAGAGGGGTGGCTGTGGATGTGGTATACTTGGACAGAGGGGTGGCTGTGGATGCGGTATACTTGGGCAGAGGGGTGGCTGTGGACGTGGTATACTTGGGCAGAGGGGTGGCTGTGGACGTGGTATACTTGGACAGAGGGGTGGCTGTGGACCTGGTATACTTTTGCAAAAGCGTTTGACACCATTCCCCACACACGGCTAATGTGTAAGGTAAAGTCTAAAGTCTACAGGCTTGGAAAGATCAGTTTGTAAATGGATAGAAAACTGGCTAAAAGACCAAATTCAGAGAGTAGTGGTTATTGATTCTTACTCTGAACGGTCTAAGGTTATCAGTGGTGTACCCCAAGGTTCAGTGTTGAAGTATTTTTCAATATATTTATAAATGATATCGGGTCTGGAATTAAAAGTACCAATTCAGTGTTTGCAGATGACACCAAGCTATGCAGTGGAATAACGTTCTTGCAGGATGTCTCCAACTTACAAGCAGATCTCAACGCACTGTCTAATTGGGTGACTATGTGGCAAATGAGGTTTAATATTGAAAAATGTAAAGTTATGCATTTGGGGGCTAAGAATATGCATGCTTCATACATACTAGGGGGGAGTACAGCTGGGGGAATCCATAGTGGCGAAGGATCTGGGGGAATCCATAGTGGAGAAGGATCTGGGGGAATCCATAGTGGAGAAGGATCTGGGGGAATCCATAGTGGAGAAGGATCTGGGGGAATCCAGAGTGGAGAAGGATCTGGGGGAATCCATAGTGGAGAAGGATCTGGGAGAATCCATAGTGAAGGATCTGGGGGAATCCATATGGGGGAGGATCTGGAGGTTTTGGTAGATCATAAGCTTAATAATGGCATGCAATGCCAAGCTGCGGTTTCCAAAGCAAGCAAAATCCTTTCATGTATTAAGAGAGGTACAGACTCCAGAGATAGACATCATTTCCCCACCCTGTACAAATTGATAGTAAGACCTCATCTGGAATATGCAGTTCAATTTTGGGCACCAGTTGTCATCAAAAAGGATATCGGGGAATTGGAGAAAGTGCAGAGATGACCCAGATGATGTCGTCTAGGTAGACGAAACGTGTTGGGTCTGCACCCTGTCCAAGAAGTGCTTTCCTTGAGATGGGCTTGATGTCTTTAACTAGGATATACGTTTTCTACTTTTTAATAAATACCTGTTTGAGTTGTTTTACACTATGTGGAGGCTCTGTTTACTTGCATGACCCGGTAGACACCTTTGTGAGCTATCTGAAAGAGTATGGAGAAGTGTGGTACCTGACAGAATGCTTATACCAACTGGAGGTTCGGTCATTGGCCCTTGATAAGTGTCACCTGTTTCCCTAAGCCCTAAATGTCTGATCATCAGTGGTATAACACACGCTTTGATGTTACTGCTTTTTGGTAAGCACAAAATGTTGTCACTTGGTAGCGGTCACCATTTTGTGTGCCTTTTGGCATTGTGACCAATCTTTTCCATGTCAAAGCTTCAGCCTTGGGGGTAGTGTGGAGGACAGTTGAGATTTAATTGGGGTACTCAGTAGCCATGATTTTAGGTTACATTGGGGAATTAAAGATAGTTCTATGTGACTCCAGAGAGTTTTGGGGGTAGGTTGGAACCAATCTCCCATTTGAACTACCGTTGAGGCCAAGTAGTAGTCTTCAAATGCAATGTATCCCATGCCTCCTGCTAGTCTGTGTTTAATGATGTGTGCTTGAGCGCATCTAGGTTTTTTCCCTTGCCATATAAATTTGTTCAAACTAGTCTGTAGTGATTTAAAAAAAATGTTTGGGTATAGGTATGGGTAGCGTTCTAAATAGGTAGAGAAGCTGGGGTTCAGATGCACCATTTTGAATGCTGCCAGTCTGCCCGTCCACGATATTTCTAGTTTGGGCAGGGATGCTAGGGCTGACTGCAAGGTATTACTGAATGGTTTGTAGTTAGTTGCAAATAGATTCTTGACTGATCTGGTTAGCTGGATACCTAGGTATGAGATGCTGTCATCTGCCCAAGCATATGGGAATTAAGATTGTATCAAGTTGCTGGTTGTAGCGTCTAGCCCTAGATTCAATATAAAAGATTTTGTCTCATTGACCTTGTAATAGGACACTTTGCTGAACCACTGTAACGTCTTTTGAATTTCAGCCAGGGAAGAAGCCAGGTTGGTCACCATCGGGATTACATCATCGGCAAATAGACTCATTTTGTGGGAGATTTGGCCTATAGTGAATTCAGTGATTGAGGGGTTGTGTCTAATATGAGCTGCTAGTGGCTCCATAAGTAAGTTGAAAATTAGGGGTGAGAGTGGGCACCCTTGTCTAGTGCCGTTGCTTATGGGGAATGATTGTGAGAGTCTGTCGGAGGTATGTATTTTCGCTGATGGGGTAGTATATAGGGCGAGAATTGCTGAGAGTGTTTTGCCTCTGAATCCGAATTTATGAATTGTATCCTAACAAACGCCTTCACCGCATTCAATGATAGGAGTAGAGAAGGCGTTCCACTGGTCTCTGCATGGTGAATTATATTGATTAATCTCCTTGGGGTATCAGACGCCTGGCGTCCCTTTGTTAACCCCGATTGGTCTCTGTGTATAAGGGAAGGTAGAATATCTAACAGAGGAGATGCAATGGTTTTGGCATAGATTTTCAGATCTAGGTTTAGGAAGCAAATTGGCCTAAAGTTTTGGGGGGGCAGTCGGCTCCTTCCCTGGCTTAGGAAGCGTTATTATGGTTGCTTGTAACATTTCAGGTGGGAAAGAGGACGAGGAGGCAGCGTTGTTGAAGAGAGTATTCATATGTGGGGCTAGGATATGGGAGAATTGTTTATAGTATGCTCCTGTTAGACCATCTGGGCCAGGAGATTTACCTGTGGGTATCTGTCTGATGATAGATTGGATTTTGTGGGTGGAGAAGGGGGCATTCAGGCAAGATTCTTGGCCTGCTGCAAGTTGTGGGAGTTTAATCTGGTCAAGAAATTCATTCATTTCGTTTAGCGAAGGTTGGTGTCTTGTGTGAGGTTGTATAGGTGGCTTTAGTAAGTGCTGAAGGCGTCAGCAATTTTTGGGGGGTCTGTCAGTTTGGCCTTAGTGCGGGGGTGGTATAGGCGGCCTATTCTGGTTTTATTGTGGTATCCTTTGATACGGGGAGCTAGGGGTTTCCCCGCTGTATTAGAAGTGGAGTATGATATGACTTTTAATTTGCGTTGCATTTTCTCGAAAGAGTCTAGTAGGATTGTTCGACGTTCTTGTCTGAGGGACATAATTTTAGATGAATTTTGTGTTTGTGGGTTTTTTTTGTTCTATTGCTGAAATTTGGGATATGAGGTGATCTGTACGCTGCGTCCTTTCCCTCTTTCTCCTTGAACCCACTTGAATGAGAATTCCCCGTATATAGGTTTTGTGAGCACTCCACATAACAGTAGGATCCGAAACAGAGCCCACATTGTTTTGACAATATTCTGACAGATGATTCGAAAGGTCAATTGAGTAGGGAGATTGTTGTAATAAGGAGTTGTACGCTCTCCACAAGAACGTGGGGGTGTCTGGGGGCTTGTCTATAATAGTTATGCTAATAGGGGCATTGTCTGACCATGTCATGGTGTGGATGGCTGACGCTTGTATTTTTTGTAGTACCGTAAATGCTTATCCACCAGAAATAGATCTATACGAGAATAAGATTGGTGCACTGGTGAGAAATACGTGAAGTCCTTCTCTGAGTCATGATGACATCTCCAAACATCAAATAGTTCTTTCGTAAAGATACATTTTTGTAGTGGTGAGTCTCTCCTCCTACCTGTGGAGGAGGAATCTAGCTGTACATCAGGGACTAGGTTGAAGTCCCCCACAGACAATGAGATGGCCTTGTTAAATCGGTTGGATCAGGCGGAAAATCTTGTAAAGGAATTTAATTTGATGGTTGTTTGGTGCGTTTATGTTAATGATGGTGTATTTCGTATTGTTGATGGAGCAAATTAGTAATGAGTAGTCCTGGCAAGTGCTAGAGGGCTACAAAAGGAAGTAAAATGGGGGTAAGAGTAGGACAAGTGCCCTGCAAAAAAAATGGGGATAGGGAAAATAACTTAAAATCAAATAAAAAAAATAAAAATGGGAAGGGGGGGTGGATGTGGAGTAGGAGCCTAGAGGTTGACTAGGCCGTGCCCGTGGCAGTGTAGGTGGAAGTGGCAGTGGTGGAGGAGGAGGAGAAGGAGGAGGAGGTAGCCAACACTTTTTGTTGTTTGTTTGTTTTTTTTTTCTAATTGGGGTAGCCCCCAAAATATTGAGGCATATTAAAAAAAACAAGTATACCAATGGCTGTGTGAGGCCGGTCTAAATGTCTATTCTGCACAAGGTACAGACAAGTCTTGTGGGATCCATGCCTGGTTCATTTTAATAAAGGTTAGCTTGTCCACGTTGGCTGAACAATAATCTGTCCCTTACAGCACCAGCAGGAACCTGGCCCTATAGGAGTAGGCGATGATTTTAGAACAATAATCTGTCCCTTACAGCACTAGCAGGAACCTCTCCCTTTAGAACTAGGAGATGATTATAGAACAATAACCCGTCCCTTACAGCACCAGCAGGAACCTCTCCCTATAGGAGTAGGCGATGATTTTAGAACAATAATCTGTCCCTTACAGCACCAGCAGGAACCTCTCCCTATAGAACTAGGAGATGATTATAGAACAATAATCTGTCCCTTCAAGATTTTAGTAGCGGATGAGGATATCCCTCTCCAAGGACGACCACGAC
>BLSH010361081.1:261862-275076 GCA_018402905.1 Glandirana rugosa | reverse complement strand
TGGCCACAGCAGGTGTACAGACCGAGGAGCTCATTACAGGGATGGTGGGAACCCCTCATAATGGGCACAGCAGGTGTACAGACCCAGGAACTAAGCACAGGGATGGTGGGAACCCCTCATAATGGGCACAGCAGGTGTACAAACCTGGGAACTCAGCACAGGGATGGTGGGAACCCCTCATAATGGGCACAGCAGGTGTACAGACCCGGGAACTCAGCACAGGGATGGAGGGAACCCCTCATAATGGCCACAGCAGGTGTACAGACCGAGGAGCTCATCACAGGGATGGTGGGAACCCCTCATAATGGCCACAGCAGGTGTACAGACCCGGGAACTCAGCACAGGGATGGTGGGAACCCCTCATAATGGACACAGAGGGTGTACACACCCGGGAACTCAACACTGGCTTAGTGGGAACACCTCATAATGGGCACGGCAGGTGTACAGACCCAGGAACTCAGCACAGGGATGGTGGGAACCCCTCATAATGGACACAGAGGGTGTACAGACCCAGGAACTCAGCACAGGGATGGAGGGAACCCCGCATAATGGGTACAGCAGGTGTACAGACCCAGGAACTCAGCACAGGGATGGAGGGAACCCCTCATAATGGACACAGCGGGTGTACAGACCCAGGAACTCAGCACAGGGATGGAGGGAACCCCGCATAATGGGTACAACAGGTGTACAGACCCAGGAACTTAGGACACAGATGGTGGGAACCCCTCATAATGGAGTGAAGCTATGAACCCCAGTATATACAAACTTATTTTTATGAGGGACTCAAAAAATAATTGATGCCAAGGGGGATATATCATTATAGCCAGGGAACAAACATTGCCAAGGGGGAGGACCGCAATGGCAGCACTATAGTATTGTCATATCGGAAAATTTTAGTTGATGATTGATGTAACCAAACTGGTTAGTCTTTGTGAAAGGTGGATTTCATTTCCACATATATAATTGTACATTTCCCTTCTACAGAAGGACATAATATAACGCAGCTGGGATTCTCCATTCTGTTCTCTCCAGCACCAAAGAAGAATAAAGACAACCCGATGGGACAAATTCTACTCACAGCACATTGGAAGCCATCGTCTTACACAACATGGTCTCGTTTTTGGTGAAATTTCTAATTAAATGATTTCAGAACTCGCAGGAAGGAAGTTGTGACATCATAACCGTTATGTAAAATAATTATGAAGAAGAGCAGTTTAATCACAGCTACATTCTGCTACATTCTGAGGAGGTGACAAGCTCTCCTGCTGAGGACTGGTGGAGGTAAGAAGGTGAGACCGGCCATGAAGAAGTCATGAGAGAGCGAGGGCAATAGAAAGGCGAAGACAAAGATAGAGGTGGGGGGTAGAGAAATGGGGCAAGAAAGGTAAGTTGGCCATAAACTAGAAGAATTGTGTTTGAATTTTTAAATTTTCAAAATGTTTGCCCAAATTTCTAATGGTCATTGAGGTCAAACTGGCATTCTTTTTTACCATGGCAAGAGAATTTGTAGGAAGGGGTTGGACATTTTTTCTCAAATGAGCAAATTTTTACCAGGGAGTGTGGTCTTCATTCAGAAGGTTACATTTATTCTACAACTGAATGTGAAAAGCAAACAACATTTTAAAGTACTTTCAAATGCGAAGTACTGATACAATTTTTCATATGAATGTTGGTTAAAAAAAATCTACCAGTGTATGGCCAGCTTTAGATACAAAGGTGGGGAGAGACAGGGGGTGGGTAGGGGGGTGAGATAGAAAGATGAAAAGAGAAAGAGAGAGATTGAGGGAGGAAGAGGGTGAGATAAGAGAAGAGGGTGAGATAAGAGAAGAGGGATAAGTCACTGGGAATAGGTGAAGGCCAAGGTTGAAATAAGAAATACAAACTATACAGGAATGGCGCCCCTGGTAGGAATGAAACACCTATTTGCGTCGCTGCCCCTTTAACAGTGTAGAACACTTTAACATAATCACAAAAATAGAAAGGTGATGGCGCTGACTCGGCTATAATGCATGCATGCTGGCGGAGATTAAATCCCTGCAAAACATTCCACCTAGCTCTAGTGATGTATCAAAATTCTTACAGAAATGCAATGTGAAGCAATAAGTGATAAAAGTCATAAGTGTGAATAAATCAAAGAGTCCATAAACAGATCCCAACACCACGTGAGTCTTTTCCTCTTTACATGTGAAATCTTCACCAGTGCTCATCCACATATACAGGTGGCAACTCACCAGAAGATGCTTCGCGGCGAAACGTACGTCGGAGGCGTCCTTACAGCAGCATTTCCGGGTTAGAGTGTCCATATTCCAAAAGAAACGAGGCTTGGTGCGCACGCGATTGCCGAGGACAACAGGGCGACCTGCGCTAGCACCGGTTCCTTCCGCATATGCATTGCTGTACACCCCCAGTGCCAGGGTCTCTGGCACTGTAAAATGTGAGTGGATTTTCATCTTTTTAAATTTGTTCAACTTTTAATAAATATTACTACACTATGAGATCTTCTATATGGTCTCCTTTGGAGTCATTTTTGTCATAGAATCCATGTGCGCATCCAGTTGGAGAGGATTGGAGGCTCAGGAGTAATTAAGGTACCCTCATTTACGCTTTTTTGACCTTCCTGTAAAAGGGGTCAAAATTTTCTGGTGAGTTGCCTCCTGTATATGTGGATGAGCACTGGTGAAGATTTCTCATGTAAAGAGGAAAAGACTCAGGTGGTGTTGGGATTTGTTCATGGACTCTGATTTATTCACACTTATGATTTTTATTGCATGTCACTTATTGCTTCATATTGCATTTCTGTAAGAATTTTGATATATCACTAGTGCTAGGTGGAATGTTTTGCAGGGATTTAATCTCCACCAGCATGCATGCATTATAGCCTAGTCAGCGCCATCACCTTTCTATTTTTGTGATCAAGGTTGAAATAAAAAGTTAGGTAAAAGAGACTAACGAGGTACAAAGTAAAAAGTAAAAGAACAGGAGAAAGAGATGCTGAGACAAAATAGAAAGAAAAGAGGTGAAAGAGTGAGATAAACAAACCAAAACGGTTTTGGCAGTATTGGTGGTGTTGGTAATTGTGTTGGTGGTGTTTTTATTGGTGGTGTAGGTGTTGATGGTATTGTTGTTGGTATTTGTGTTGGTGTTGTTGCTGGTGATGTAGGTGTTGGTGTAGGTGTTGTTGGTGTTGTAGGTGTGTTGGTAGTGTAGGTGTGTTGGTAGTGTAGGTGTTGATGGTATTGTTAGTGGTGGTGTTGGTATTTGTGTTGGTGATGGTGTTGTTGGTGATGGTTTTGTTGGTGATGGTGTTGTTGGTGATGGTATTGTTGGTGGTGGTGTTGTTATTTGTGTTGGTGATGGTGTTGTTGGTGGTGGTGTTTTTATTTGTGTTGGTGATGGTGTTGTTGGTGATGTAGGTGTTGTAGGTGTTGTTGGTAGTGTAGGTGTTGATGGTATTGTTGGTGGTGGTGTTGTTATTTGTTTTGGTGATGGTGTTGTTGGTGATGTAGGTGTTGGTGGTGTATGTGTTGTTGGTAGTGTAGGTGTTGATGGTATTGTTGGTGGTGGTGTTGTTATTTATGTTGGTGATGGTGTTGTTGGTGATGGTGTTGTTGGTGATGTAGGTGTTGTATGTGTTGTTGGTAGTGTAGGTGTTGATGGTATTGTTGGTGGTGGTGTTGTTATTTGTGTTGGTGATGGTGTTGTTGGTGTTGTAGGTGTTGTTGGTGATGGTGTTGTTGGTGATGTAGGTGTTGCTGGTGATGGTGTTGTTGGTGATGTAGGTGTTGGTGATGTATATGTTGTTGGTAGTGTAGGTATTGATGGTATTGTTGGTGGTGGTGTTGTTATTTGTGTTGGTGATGGTGTTGTTGGTGATGTAGGTGTTGTTGGTGATGTAGGTGTTGGTGGTGTATGTGTTGTAGGTGTTGTTGTTGATGGTGTTGTTTGTGATGTAGGTGTTGGTGGTGTATGTGTTGTTGGTAGTGTAGGTGTTGATGGTATTGCTGGTGGTGGTGTTGTTATTTGTGTTGGTGATGGTGTTGTTGGTGATGTAGGTGTTGTTGTTGATGGTGTTGTTGGTGATGTAGGTGTTGGTGGTGGTGTTGTTATTTGTGTTGGTGTTGTAGGTGTTGTTGGTGATGGTGTTGTTGGTGATGTAGGTGTCGTTGATGGTGTTGTTGGTGATGTAGGTGTTGGTGGTGTATGTGTTGTTGGTAGTGTAGGTGTTGATGGTATTGTTGGTGGTGGTGTTGTTATTTGTGTTGGTGATGGTGTTGTTGGTGATGGTGTTGTTGGTGATGTAGGTGTTGGTAGTGTAGGTGTTGATGGTATTGTTGGTGGTGGTGTTGTTATTTGTGTTGGTGATGGTGTTGTTGGTGATGTAGGTGTTGGTGGTGTATGTGTTGTTGGTAGTGTAGGTGTTGATGGTATTGTTGGTGGTGGTGTTGTTATTTGTGTTGGTGATGGTGTTGTTGGTGATGGTGTTGTTGGTGATGTAGGTGTTGTAGGTGTTGTTGGTAGTGTAGGTGTTGATGGTATTGTTGGTGGTGGTGTTGTTATTTGTGTTGGTGATGGTGTTGTTGGTGATGGTGTTGTTGGTGATGTAGGTGTTGTTGGTGATGTAGGTGTTGGTGGTGTATGTGTTGTTGGTAGTGTATGTGTTGATGGTATTGTTGGTGGTGGTGTTGTTATTTGTGTTGGTGATGGTGTTGTTGGTGATGTAGGTGTTGCAGGTGTTGTTGGTAGTGTAGGTGTTGATGGTAGTGTTGTTGGTGTCTCTGTTGGTGTCTGTAGTGTTTGTGATAGTGATGGTGGTGGTAGTGGTGATGTTGAAGGTGGTGTTGGGTGAGAGTGAGGGAAAAAGACAAAAACAGAAATGGTGTTACAAAGGGAATAAAAAGAAAATAAATAGAGATACATCAACAAGGAATAAGCGAGAATGAAAAAAGAGAGCAGTAGAGAGGGAGAGAGCATGGAGCAAAAAGAGAGACAGAAAAATGGAGAGAACATTTAAGTTGAAGCTTTCTCTTTTCCTTATATTATGAGGTGGGGATAATACATTGCCTCCTTCAAGAAGACAACATATTGATCACACACATCCAGTAACACTTTGTGTTTTTATAGGAAATAAAGATGTCTAATATCAGCAATGTGACGGACACAACTAAGTCTTTGAATTACCAGAGCGTTTTCATCACCCTGGTTCTATTGGTCATCTTCCTTGTGGGGGTCCCCGGCAACGCTCTGGTGCTTTGGGTCACTGGAGTAAAGATAAGACGCAGAGTCAGCACCGTTTGGTTTTGGAACCTTGCTCTGGCCGACATCATCTGTTGCTCATTTGTCCCACTCATCCTAGTTAATAGGTTCTATTCTCGTTGGCTGTATGGAAAAGCTTTGTGCAAAATTTTACCCTACATCCTCATCCTCAATATGTTCTCCAGTGTCTTCACCCTGGTGGCCATCAGCATTGACCGATGCATCCTGGTGGTCTCGCCTGTGTGGGCCCAAAATCACCGCCGCTTAAGAACAGCGTGGATCGTCTGCTTGGCTATTTGGATTGTGTCCATCATATTGGGTCTCCCTGCTGGCATCTACCGGACAACGGCCATTGAGAATAATAGAACTCAATGTATCTATATGAATGATTTCATGGTTCCCATCACTTTTACTCGAATGGTTTTTGGATTTCTGATTCCTTTCGTTATCATTTCTACCTGTTACATCTATCTGGCTTTTAAAGCGCGAAATATACAAATTTTAAAAGCAGGAAGAAAAACAACCAGGGTGGCCCTTGTCATAATAGTGGCTTTCTTCATCACCTGGGCGCCATACCACATAATGGCAATGCTTATGCTGTACACTGAAGATCAGCTTGTGGTTTCCTTCAATGGTCCAGCCCAGGCTTTGGCTCACTTTAATAGTTGTATCAACCCGATACTGTACGTCTTCATGGGGAGAGACATGAAGCGTAAAATACGACAGTCTATAGGTGGACTCATGGAAAATGCGTTTAATGAAGAGGTATCAAGAATAGTCACATACAAAAGGAGCAAATCCTCATCTAAAGAGCACTCTTGTCTTGAGCAAGAGTAAGACTAACATACTGATGTGACGGACATTTATACTGATAAGAGTAATAAACCCCAACTTTAAGAATTAGAAATAACAAGGATGAAATGCCCAATATGTCTAGGGGTGACTGAATAAAGGAGCCTTGTTCTATGCTGAAGGAGGTGAGACCGGTCCCCGCAGCCTCTTTTCTAAGGCAGTCCCTTTAGCGGTCTCACTCAGGCCCCCATCACGTATGATTCACGGATAATAGCCCTGCATTGTATGTTATGATGCTGAGGGACTTTCTGCAGGTCACAGCTTTGGAGCTGGCCAGAGCAGGAGAGAGGACAAGCAATGATGCCTGTTACTCCACCCACTATGTGTGCAGGCTCTGACTATCTGCTGTGCCATGTCCAAAGTCTCTGACCATCTCCTACCCCATGTCCAAAGTCTCTGACCATCTCCTACCCCATGTCCAAAGCCTCTGACCATCTCCTACCCCATGTCCAAAGCCTCTGACCATCTCCTACCCCATGTCCAAAGTCTCTGACCATCTCCTACCCCATGTCCAAAGTCTCTGACCATCTCCTACCCCATGTCTGAAGGCTCTGACCATCTCCTATACCATGTATGCAGGCTCTGACCATCTCCTACCCCATGTCCAAAGTCTCTGACCATCTCCTATACCATGTATGCAGGCTCTGACCATCTCCTATACCATGTATGCAGGCTCTGACCATCACCTATACCATGTATGCAGGCTCTGACCATCTCCTATACCATGTATGCAGGCTCTGACCATCTCCTATACCGTGTGTGCAGTCTCTGACCATCTCCTATACCATGTGTGCCGGCTCTGACCATCTCCTATACCATGTGTGCATGGTCATCTAAAGAGCACTCTTGTCTTGAGCAAGAGTAAGACTAACGTACTGATGTGACGAACATTTATACTGATAAGAGTAATAAACCCCAACTTTAAGAATTAGAAATAACAAGGATGAAATGCCCAATATGTCTAGGGGTGACTGAATAAAGGAGCCTTGTTCTATGCTGAAGGAGGTGAGACCGGTCCCCGCAGCCTCTTTTCTAAGGCAGTCCCTTTAGCGGTCTCACTCAGGCCCCCATCACGTATGATTCACGGATAATAGCCCTGCATTGTATGTTATGATGCTGAGGGACTTTCTGCAGGTCATAGCTTTGGAGCTGGCCAGAGCAGGAGAGAGGACAAGCAATGATGCCTGTTACTCCACCCACTATGTGTGCAGGCTCTTACTATCTGCTGTGCCATGTCCAAAGCCTCTGACCATCTCCTACCCCATGTCCAAAGCCTCTGACCATCTCCTACCCCATGTCCAAAGTCTCTGACCATCTCCTACCCCATGTCCAAAGCCTCTGACCATCTCCTACCCCATGTCCAAAGCCTCTGACCATCTCCTAACCCATGTCCAAAGCCTCTGACCATCTCCTACCCCATGTCTGAAGGCTCTGACCATCTCCTATACCATGTATGCAGGCTCTGACCATCTCCTATACCATATGTGCAGTCTCTGACCATCTCCTATACCATGTATGCAGGCTCTGACCATCTCCTATACCATATGTGCAGTCTCTGACCATCTCCTATACCATGTGTACAGACTCTGATCATCTCCTATACCATGTTTGCAGGCTCTGACCATCTCCTATACCATGTTTGCAGGCTCTGACCATGTCCTATACTATGTGTGCAGGCTCTAACCATCTCCTATACCATGTGTGCAGGCTCTGACCATCTCCTGTACCACGTGTGCAGTCTCTGATCATCTCCTAAACCAGGTGTGTAGGCTCTGACCATCTCCTGTAATACGTGTGCAGTCTCTGACCATCTCCTATACCATGTGTGCAGGATTTGACCATCTCCTATACCATGTGTGCAGGATTTGACCATCTACTATACCATGTGTGCAGGATTTGACCATCTCCTATACCATGTGTGCAGGATTTGACCATCTCCTATACCATGTGTGCCGGCTCTGACCATCTCCTATACCATGTGTGCCGGCTCTGACCATCTCCTATACCATGTGTGCAGGCTCTGACCATCTCCTATACCATGTGTTCCAGCTCTGACCATCTCCTATACCATATGTGCAGGCTCTGACCATCTCCTATACCATGTGTGCCGGCTCTGACCATCTCCTATACCATGTGTGCAGGATTTGACCATCTCCTATACCATGTGTGCCGTCTCTGACCATCTCCTATACCATGTGTTCCAGCTCTGACCATCTCCTATACCATGTTTGCAGGCTCTGACCATCTCCTATACCATGTGTGCAGACTCTGACCATCTCCTATACCATGTGTGCAGACTCTGACCATCTCCTATACCATGTGTGCAGGCTCTGACCATCTCCTATACCATGTTTGCAGGCTCTGACCATGTCCTATACCATGTGTGCAGGCTCTGACCATCTCCTATACCATGTGTGCAGGCTCTGGCCATCTCCTATATCATGTGTGCAGGATTTGACCATCTCCTATACCATGTGTGCAGTCTCTGACCATCTCCTATACCATGTGTGCAGGCTCTGACCATCTCCTATACCATGTGTGCAGGCTCTGGCCATCTCCTATATCATGTGTGCAGGATTTGACCATCTCCTATACCATGTGTGCAGGCTCTGATCATCTCCTATACCATGTGTGCAGGATTTGACCATCTCCTATACCATGTGTGCAGGCTCTGACCATCTCCTATACCATGTTTGCAGGCTCTGATCATCTCCTATACCATGTGTGCAGGCTTTGACCATCTCCTATACCATGTGTGCAGGATTTGACCATCTCCTATACCCCGTGTGCCAGCTCTGACCATCTCCTATACCATGTGTGCAGACTCTGACCATCTCCTATACCATGTGTGCAGGCTCTGACCATCCCCTATACCATGTGTGCCGGCTCTGACCATCTCCTATACCATGTGTGCAGGATTTGACCATCTCCTATACCATGTGTGCAGTCTCTGACCATCTCCTATACCATGTGTGCCGGCTCTGGTTATCTTCTGTAACATGTCATTACCATACCTCACAACATTTTGAGATGGGAACAAGGGACACCTATTAGCAATAGTATGTAGCAAAGGACACGCCCCCTTAAAGGAGAATTATATAAAATAAAATGATTAGTTAAACGCACAAGTGCTTTTTTGGAACCCCCTATTTATTTACAAATGCAGCAATGTAGAAATTGGATGAAAGGTTTAGCACTGGGAAACACCTTTTGAAAGATAAAAAGCGCATTTTATATACAACTCTATAGATCAGACCAAAGTGAGGGACAAATGAGGAGGAAAGAAGGGCAGAGGGACTTTGTTCCAAATCCAGGATAGTCCCTCCAAATCCTGGACAGTCCCTCAAAATCCGGGACAGTTCCTCCAAATCCGGGATAGTCCCTCCAAATCCGGGACAGTCCCTCCAAATCCAGGACAGTCCCTCCAAATCCGGGACAGTCCCCCCAAATCCGGGGCAGTCGCCCCAAATCAGGGACAGTCCCCCCAAATCCAGGACAGTCCCTCCAAATCCAGGACAGCTCGGAGCCATGCAAGATAGTTGACCACCACTGCTGTTAGTAGTTGGCACTGCTACAGTGAGAGCTGCGATCTTCCAGGTCCCACTTGAGTTCCATAAGAGGGTCTGCCACATTGCTCACTTTCCATAGTTGCTCGCCATTGTCGACATTTATTTCAGTGGAAAAGGTGGAGAGGAGGAGCGGGGACATCATGGTCTCCACCTCGCCCAATCAGAGATGACCTTAGAGACACTGAAAAAAATACAAGGCATTCTATGAATGGAGGCAGTGCAGGGGGAGCGCCCCCAGTGGTCAGTGTGCAGAGGGGAAGCTGCTCACACAGGGCCAGGAAGATTGCAGGGATCACTGTAGTAGCGCCAACTACTACATTGGTTGTCAGCTTCCCCAGCAGTCCATTAGGTATGGGATATACATACCTACATTGTGCCAAGCTGGACCCATGTATCTATACAACACAAATCATTCCAGGAGTTCAGCTTTAAAAATAGTTTCAGCTTCAGATACATTTTTGTTTGTTAACCCCTTCCCTACCGCCGTATGCAGAATGACGGCCGGGAAGTGGTTGAGTTATCCTGACTGGGTGTCATGAGATGTCAGAATAACATGCCTGCCGCGCCCGTGGGGGAACGCATTGCGGCAATCGGTGGTGCGGTGTGTCAATCTGACCCCCCGCATTACCAATCTCAGTACAGAGCTTCCATTGGAGGCACTTTACCATGTGATCAGCCATGACCAATCACGGCTGGTCACAGTGTAAACAGGAAAAGCCGTTTATCGGCATTTCCACTACACGCGTCCGCAGACGGCTGCTCTCCTGACGGGGGGGGGGGGTCTGTGCTGATTGCTTATCAGCGCAGCCCCCCCTAGGATCGCCATCCTAGACCACCAGGGAGCCTACCCAGGGACCACCTAGGACCACCAGGGCGCCGATTCTGACCACCAGGGAGCCCATCCTAGACCACCAGCTAAGGGGCACAGTGCCCAACATAGATGCCACTCAGTGCCAACTTCAGATGCCACCCTAGACCACCAGGGAATGGGCCCCTATTAGTGCATCTGTCATCTGCTGCCCACCAGTGCCCCCAATCAGTGCAACTTACTGGGGCCACCCATCAGTGCCACCTATCAGTGCCCAATGCCACCTATCAGTGCTGCTTATAAGTCCCCCATCAGTGCTGCATATCAGTGCCCGTCAGTGCTGCATATCAGTGCGCCCTATCAGTGCCCGTCAGTGCTGCATATCAGTGCGCCCTATCAGTGCCCGTCAGTGCTGCTTATCAGTGCCGCCTATCAATGCCCATCAGTGCTGCATATATGTGTCTTATCATCAGTGCCAATCAGTACTGCCTCATCAGTAATAGGGTATGATTGGGCTAGGCGCTACTTGTAGAGAAAGATGAACTAATATGCACTATTTAAATAAATTGATATCACCAACTTACATGTCCTGTGTATCATAAATGATATTCATTTGATGTATGTGATATAAATATCAAAGTGCTCGTGTCCTAAATATAAAAAGTCAATACATGAAGAAAATAAAATAAAACCATAGATAAACCACAATGTATGCAATAATAGTGATGGTGTTATATCTTATTTTGTATTCCAGTGCTCTCTTTATGTGGCGCCCTCCTGTGATCTAATGAGGAATAGCAGCTATTAGTACTTCTGGAGGTTTTTTTTTTTTTTTTATGCAAAGCCGGCTATTACCTTGTAAAACTACAAGTATCCACAAAATTCAACAAATATATATAACTGATTTCATATATGTACCACCAAGTTGTAAAAAATCAAAGTGGTCGTATCATAAATATATATATAAAAAATTATAAAACAGACATCAATAAGTAATAATTATTCCAGAAAATAATGAATGCGGTGCACGCAATTATCGCTATGCAGTCCCTTGTGGTGATGAAAAGTGCACAGTGCTCTCTGTATAATAAGAGTTGCTTGTTTTCACAAAGGGATATCCACATCCATAATAACGGTGTCTTTGTAAGCAGCAAGTTCCTAGAAGTGCAGGTGCTGGGCGTGTGCAGGCCACTCGTGCTCCCCCAGGTGTACCCCACTTACCAAATAGTGTCACCCCTACAGGGGTAAAATGCCTGGACCCCTTTCTGGTAGTGTCTAACGGCTCCTCGAGGTATCAGATGTAGTGCCCAATAAAATCCTGTGATGTTCAGATGTCCTCAAGGTTGTAGTAGATGTTTATATGCCGTTTAAAACCAAAGTCTTTATTTGTGCTAACTTTCCGTCATAGATGTCCTCTGAATGCCTCATCAGTGCCCGTCAGTCTGCCCTCATCAGTGCTTGTCAGTGTAGCCTCATCAGTAGCCGCCAGTGTAGCCTCATCAGTGCCCATCAGTCTAGCCTCATCAGTGCCCGTCAGTGTAGCCTCATCAGTGCCCGTCAGTGTAGCCTCATCAGTGCCAGTTAGTGTAGCCTCATCAGTGCTTGTCAGTGTAGCCTCATCAGTGCCCTCCAGTATAGCCTCATCAGTGCCCGTCAGTCTAGCCTCATCAGTGCCCGTCAGTCTAGCCTCATCAGTGCTCGTCAGTGTAGCCTCATCAGTGCCCGTCAGTCTAGCCTCATCAGTGCCCGTCAGTCTAGCCTCATCAGTGCTCATCAGTGTAGCCTCATCAGTGCCTGTCAGTGTAGCCTCATCAGTGCCCGTCAATGTAGCCTCATCAGTGCCTGTCAGTCTAGCCTCATCCGTGCTCAACAGTGTAGCCTCATAAGTGCCCATCAGTGTAGCCTCATCAGTGCTCGTCAGTGTAGCCTCATCAGTGCCCATCAGTCTAGCCTCATCAGTGCTTATCAGTGTAGCCTCATCAGTGCCCGTCAGTTTAGCCTCATCAGTGCCCGTCAGTGTAGCCTCATCAGTGCTCGTCAGTGTAGCCTCATCAGTGCCCGTCAGTGTAGCCTCATCAGTGCCCGTCAGTGTAGCCTCATCAGTGCCCGTCAGTCTAGCCTCATCAGTGCTCGTCAGTGTAGCCTCATCAGTGCCCGTCAGTGTAGCCTCATCAGTGCCCGCCAGTGTAGCCTCATCAGTGCCCCCCAGTGTAGCCTCATCAGTGCCTGTTAGTGTAGCCTCATCAGTGCCCATCAGTTTAACCGCATCAGTGCCCGCCAGCGTAGCCTCATCAGTGATGGAGAAAATATCATTATTTACAAAGTTTTGTGACAGAAACAGCGAAAAATGTTTTTTTTCTCTCAAAATTTTCGGTCTTTTTTTATTTGTAGCGCAAAAAAAAAACAAAAAAACGCAGAGGTGATCAAATACCACCAAAAGAAATCTCTATTTGTGGGAACAAAAAAAACAAAAAAAAAACGCGATGTTTATTTTTTTCTGGCTTTTAAAACTCTCTTTTTTTTGTAAAAAGCGACAAAGACAGTGTTTTGAAACATTTATTACTATAAAAGAGGTAGTGACTACTCCGATGCGACCGCCCGTGACTACGCCAATTTGACTACCCGTGACTACTCCGATGTGATTGTCCGTGACTACTCCGATGTGACCCCCCGTGACTACTCCGATGTGACCGCCCGTGACTACTCCGATGTGACTGCCCGTGACTACTCCG
>BLSH010361081.1:233010-244944 GCA_018402905.1 Glandirana rugosa | reverse complement strand
TATAAGAGACAGAAGCAGCGGTATGTGAAATCTCTAATTTCTGCTATCTGTCCTCAGAGCAACAGCACAGACAGCAGTAGTAAAGTAATCTATCTCAGGATGCAGGATCAGGTCTTAAAATGTCTCAAATCTGTCCCTCAAGCTTTCAGCTTCCTTTCCCTACACTAACCCAAGGAGCATGTGACTGCAGCACTGTGACTCCAGCTTATAAAGAGGCTGGGTCACATGATGCACTGGCCAATCACAGCCATGCCATTAGTAGGCATGGCTGTGATGGCTTCTAAGGGCAAACCAGTGAAACGCTTGTTGATTGGCTGCCCTGCAGCTTCTCAACACGTGGAGTAAAATAGCAGAACCCCGGACCGAACCCGAACGATTTTTGAAATGTCCGGGTCCGGGTCCGTGCCACGGACACCCGAAAGTTCGGTACGGACCCGAACGTTACAGTCCGGATTCGCTCAACACTATCCAGCACTTAACTTGCTGACCGTTTCTCCTACAGTTCTCCCTTCAACTTAGTAAATCATCCCTCCATTACCTCTCTCCAGCACATCACTTGGTTTCCAGCTTGAAAGGAAATTAATCAGGCTTCTCTACTCCTTCCTCTTCACCACGGCTAGCACGTGGTGAGGCCTACACTGTGTCAGCAGGACCTCAGGACCCCCCATTACAGGCCAGGGATCAGGGGCCCCTGATTGTGTAGCATAGTACGTTGGTGCTAGCTAGGCCTTGATGGACTACAACTCCCAGCCCATCCCTCTTCCAGGTACCACCGACCTGCTTTTCCTCAGTGACTCTTCTTTCCCCTGACTGGCTCCCAAGGCTTCCGCAGACTGTCCCCTATTTCTCTCCCAGACTGCTCCAGCACTTTTACTTGCAGTTCCCAAGGACCGTCACTCACCGACACCGGTGGATGACTTTAAAGTCTCTCTCTGTAGCACCCCTGCTGTTCTCCTTTTCCCTTGTGTGACTCTAGGAATCAGCTCCACTCCTGGCCACACCCGAACCTCCAGGCCTCAAGGTCACCTCCCCAGACTGGGGCGACCTCCCAGGTAGGGACCTCCACAGCGCCTCTGCTACATCTCCAGACTTCCACCCGACACTTCTCCTCCCAGATTGAGCTGACTCTGAGTATTTAAGGAGGCCTGCCCCCTGCCAACCCTGCTTGGGGATTGGTCAGAGCTCCGTAGAACACTCCAGATGGCTCCACCAATCTCCCAACTTTCTGATCAGAAACCCACTTCCAGGTTTCTAGAAAAGAAGGGGGAAGCTCTGGTGACCTCATCTGTTGAATCAACTCAATCCTCCCTGAGCTTCTCCTCTCAGCCCAGATCAAAACATTCAGGCCTGCACTTTACAGTCAGGCCTGGCTAAATTTTACCTCTCCTAGCAAAACCCAGCTAGAAAAAACGCACCTACACTATGGGGGAGCTACATTTACTTAAATTGCTGTTGTGTTAAAGGGTAACCCTCAATTAAACAGAAATTGCATCACACAGGTAGAAGATCAACAGCTTACATTTAAGTTACACACTCATAAATGTCTAAACAACATAAACATGACTTTGGAGTTCTTGGTGAATACAAGGGAGACACAAACAAACCAAATGTGTATTACGGCTTTCTCCTATTTACTGGCAGTCCACTGTTAAAGGTTACACTTTAATTCTTCCAATCAAGTTTAGTCAAGATACCTGAATGCTCACTTATGCTCGATGTAAAGATAGATTATGTAAAATAACTCAATACAGGATAAAGCTTTAGACTAGCTGATGTGAAATGGTGAACTATAGGTAAATTGATACCACTCAATGTAATACAAATAAATCAGTACCACTTTAAAAGAATGCAACCAAACTGGTATAACTTCAATGAATAACCTGCTCTATTTAAGAAAGCTCTTAGGAGACTTCAGTAATGCAAAGTATAGTAACCCTGAGTCCTGCAAAGTGGAGGGGAAGTAGCTGTAATTGTGACAAATCCTCTATTAAAGTGGAGGTCCGCCGGGCCGCCGCCACCCCTTTAAAAATTAAAAGTCAGCAGCTACACATACTGTACTTATACTGTAGCTGCTGACTTTTAATTTTAGGACACTTACCTGTCCTGGAGTCCAGCGATGTTGGCCCCGCCCACCGATCTTCGGATCGGCAGGTCGAGTGCTGCCTCCGCCATTGAGGGTAAGGGAACCTGGTAGTGGAGACTTTCAGCTTCACGGCCGGTCCCCTACTGTGCATGCGCGAACCGCCGCTGCGCTTTCTCACTGGCCGGTGGCGGAGGAGGAGGGAGCCGGGCTACTGATGTCAGCAGCCATGGCCCGGGCTCCCGGATGTAGGGGAAAAGGAACCTTCACAGTGGCCATTGACTTTGTGATAAGCTTATAGCTAACAGCGACCCGGTACACTCAAGCAGTTGCACCCAGCCTCTTACAGTTCTATGAATGATAGTGCTCAGATCTCTGCTAACACTCTGTATGAGAGATAGGATATGCAAGACCAGTAATTTATCGATGATTACCGGACGAACTGCTGCAGAAGACAGTCCCGCTGCTTAGGTGATGGTGAGGCTGGAGGTGATGAAGACACTCCCGCTCTCTGCTCCTGGAATCGGCCTCCACTGCCTCTCCCTCTCTGTAGGTCTCCCGAGTTGATCACTCCAGCCACCTGCAGGTCTTAGGAACACACTCTGCTGATAGCAGGACCGGTCTCCTAGATCATCTGCTGTAGCACTGTGTTGTTCAGGGTTTCTCAACCAGGGTTCCTCGGTGTTGAAAAGGTTGAGAAAGGCTGGTGTAGTTGCAGACAGCACGGTCTGTGTGAGTAGGCCGCAACTCTGCTGACAAGACACACAGGGACCTGTGTAATCGGTCACCGCTGTCCAGAGAGACAGTGTATCAGGCCGCACCCTTGGCTTAAATAGCCTCTCCCATGAGGCACTGCTGCTCCCAGGAACCTCTCTCTGCAGCACAGTCTGATGGGAAATGAAGTTCTCCCACTGGTCTGCCTTGAAAAGCAAATCCTTGAAAAGCAACTACAGATCCAAAATGCATCACTTTCTCTGAAGGGAAATGACACACAGCCCTTTTGTAGCTGCTGTTTGTTAAAGCCCCATGTTGGCCGCTGTAACTGTTCTCCCCATAGGAGCGCGGTACAAGTGCAGTGTAACCCAATCCTTCTGTGTGTCTCTGTATCTCTGCACACAGAATACATTAACCGGTTCCCGACTTTTACTGCTGCAGAGTGGGGAAGTAGCGTGAATCGCCGTCTATAAACGGTGGGAGGGCTATCAGGTGGGAGGGCGCCGCCGGCAGCGCGCTATCATGCCCGTCGCACTCTCCAGCAGTATGGCCGCAGGTCGGGTGGACTCGATGTCCGCCGGCTACCCGCGATCACCTGGCACAGAAGAAAAACGAGTAACCTCCGATGTAAACACGGCGGTTTCCCGCTCTGTCAGGCGGCATCTAAGAGATCTACTGATCCCTGTCACTGGAATCCGTTAGATCTCTGGTGCCCCTGGCAGCCCAGCCCCCTCACAGTTAGAACGCCTAGGGAACACAGCTACCCCCTTCACTGCCCCCTGCAGGTTACCCCCTTCCCTACCAATGATATTTATACAGTAATCAGTGAATATTTACATTTCTGATCGCTGTATAAATGTCATTGGTCCCAAAAAAGTGTCAAAAATGTCTGCCGCAATATCGCAGTCCCGATAAAAATCGCAGATCGCCGCCATTACCAGTAAAAAATAAAAAAAAAATTGTAAAAACCCCAGAAATTAATTCTCATGGCTTGTAAACGCGGCAACTTTTGCGCAAACCAATCATTAAACGCCGATTGCGATTTTTTTCACCACAAATATGAGGAAGAATATAAAACGGCCAAAACCGATGGAAAAAAAACGTTTTTTATATATATATATATTTTTTTGGATTTGTATTTTAGCAAAAAATAAGAAATATTGTTTTTTTTTTTGCAAAATTGTCGCTCTTTTTTTGTTTATAGCGGCAATCAGAAATGACGCAGAGGGGATCAAATACCACCAAAAGAAAGCTCTATTTGTGGGGAAAAAAGGACGTAAATTTAGTTTGGGTACAACGCCGCACAACCGCGCAATTGTCAGTTAAAGCGACGCAGCGCCGAATCGCAAAAAAGTGCTCTGGTCCTAAAGGGGGAAATCCTTCCGGGGCTGAAGTGGTTAAAGGATAAGTTCATCTTTGATCACTTTTTTTTTTCTAAATTCCAGCTCCCCTTTGTACCAATATAACATTCATGTACTTTTTTTGCAAAAATATCAACGCTTTCCATAAAATGTACAGACACCTTACTGTCCATCATCCATGTTTCCAGACGTTTCCATTAGTAATGTCTACCTTCACACAGACTTAACCACTTCAGCCCCGGAAGGATTTCCAGCTTTAGGACCGGAGCTCTTTTTGTGATTCAGCGCTGCGTCGCTTTAACTGAAAATTGCGCGGTCGTGCGACATTGTACCCAAACCAAATTTGCGTCCTTTTTTTCCCACAAATAGAGCTTTCTTTTGGTGGTATTTGATCACCGCTGCGTCATTTCTGATCACCGCTATAAACAAAAGAAGAGCGACAATTTTGCAAAAAAACCCAAATTTCTTACTTTTTGCTAAAATACAAATCCAAAAAAAAATATATAAAAAAACATTTTTTTTCACCGTTTTTTCCCGATTTATATTCTTCCTCATATTTGCGATAAAAAAAATTGCAATCGGCATTTATTGATTGGTTTGCGCAAAAGTGGTCGCGTTTACGGATGATGAGAATTCATTTTTGGGGTTTTTATTTTTTTTTTATTTTTTACTAGTAATGGCGGCGATCTGCGATTTTTAGCGGTACTGCGATATTGCGGCGGACATGTCGGACCATTTTGACACTTTTTTGGGACCATTGGCATTTATACAGCGATCAGTGCTATAAAAATGCACTGATTACTGTGTAAATGCCATTGGCAGTGAAGGGGTTAACCTGCAGGGGGCGCTCTAAGGGTTAACTGTGTTCCCTGGGCGTGTTCTAACTGTGTGGGGACTGCCCTAGCTGGGGAAGGGAAGTGGTCACAGCTTCCATGTAGAGGAAGGCTGTGATCACAGCCCTTCCCCCTTCACAGAACGGAGGTCCGTGTTTACATACACGGACCTCTGTTCCTTCACTCCGGGGGGGGTCATCGCGGGTAGCCGGCGGCAATCGAAGCCGCTGCACCCGCTCCCTGGCCCTCCCCGAACACAGTGAGCGTGCGGGCGTGCCTCCGGCGGCGCGCTTGCGCTCACAGTGCGCGTTATCGCAGCCGCCGTCGTATGATGGCGATTTGCGATAACGAACCACCTTGTCGCCGTCAACCTGCGGTTGGCGGTCGGCAAGTGGTTAAGGTAATGACCATAGGCGTACACACAGGGTGTTCCAGGTGTGCCTGGGCACACCCTAAACACCCCATGTAGCACAGATTCCCCTTGCTGCCTAGGCCACTATGTCGTTTACAAGTCCCTTCCTTTTGTGAATGAACACAGTGAGCGATCAGTACCAATCACTCACTGTGTTCATACATAACTGAAGTATAGTAAACTGTGTTATATATATACACACACACACACGGATGAGTGTTTGAGCTTTGTGGTGCACACCCCTAATGCAATAGGCTGCAAACACCTATGGTAATGAGACAGGAAGGAGTTGACCAGCTGACCTCATTAGCACATACCTTGCATCATCCACCTTCCTACCCATCGCCCACTCCCAGCTGCATGTTTTTTAAATGAGATGCAATCAATCAGCGATCACCCTCCTCACTAAATTCACAATATACAATCAGATTGTATGGCCGTCTTTATACACCTAGAATTGCCTAGTTGCGCTTTCAGTGCCATCAATTGTTAACGGCGCACCAAACACAGAAGCAAACGCACATTTCGCCGTGTGAAAAAACGAGGGGCAGGGGCTGCAAAACGCACACTAAAAAACAGGCAACCCACAAAACGCTAAAATGTCCCATGAGCCACATATAGTGCAGCCAATTGAAATCAACAGGCTGCCCTATGCGTGTCGCATGAAAAACGGGACACAAAACGTTCGCTCCCACTATGCTAGACGTGAGTGGGGCCTGAAAGTGAATTTGGTGCGGTAACACGAGAACGATGAGGCCCCATTCACATCTGTGTGTTTCAGAATTGCGCTGCACCAAAAATCGCAGTAAAAAACGCACCAAGCGCCGCTCTAAAAAAAAAAATTATGAAGCTTCTTTGGGGCGATTGCTTTGTGTAGCACGTCCCATTGAGGTGGGGGGCTGCCCTATGTGTGATGAGTGAAAATGATCAAACGCCTCCCCACCTCGCTAAAAAAAAAAAAAAACGCATGTGGGAATGCGAGTTCCCGCAATGCAGAGATGTGAACGAGAGTTCCTGTCCACTCCCTCCTATGTACTTGTATAGAGATGGCCATACACTATACAATCTATGTTCACATCTCTGCATAGTGGGAAATCGCATTCCCACCTGCGTTTTTTTTTTCCTTCTTAGCGATGGGGGGGGGGTGGCGTTTGAGCATTTTCACTCATCACACACAGGGCAGCCCATCTGCTTGAATGGGCCGCCCTACACGCAGCAGTCGCCTCAAAGAAGCTTCAGAACTTTTTTTACAGCGGAGCTCGGTGCGTTTTTTACTGCGAATTTTGGTGCCACGCAATACTGAAACGCAAGGAACGTTCTCGTGTTACCGCACCAAATTCACTTTCAGGCCCCTCTCACATCTACCACAGTGGGAGCGAACGTTTTGTGTCCCGTTTTTCCTGCGACACGCATAGGGCAGCCCGTTGATTTCAATTGGCTGCAATACATGTGGCTCATGGGACATTTTGGCGTTTTGTGGGTTGCGTGTTTTTTTACCGTGCGTTTTGCAGAGTTTGTCCCTCGCTTTTTCACACGGCGAAATGTGCGTTTGCTTCTGTGTTTGGTGCGCCGTTAACAATTGATGGCACTGAAGGCGCCACTAAGTAATTTTAGGTGTACAAAGATGGCCATACGCTGTACAATCTGATTGCATATTGTGAATTTAGTGAGAAGGGTGATCGCTGATTGATTGAATTTCATTTAAAAAAACGTGCAGCTGGAAGATGGGCGGTAGGTTGGAAGGTGGATGATGCAGGCTGTGTGCTAATGAGGTCAGCTGGTCAACTCCTTCCTGTGTTATTACCTCTAGTCTGTGTGAAGGTAATGACCCGTACACACGGTGCAACTGTCGTACAACAACGGTCGTACAACAGCTTGTTGTATGATAATCCGACCGTTATTACGCACGATTACAACAGTCGACATTCGACAGTCATGCAACAGAAGTTGGCTGAGCAAACTAGAAACTTTTGCTGGCCAACAAGCCGTTGTACGATTCTTGGCTCGTGTGTGCAGAAGTTGGCCCAACAAAAGTGCTCGGAATCCAGGAAGTGTTGGGTCATGTAAACCTAATTCACAAATCATTCACCTGAACTTCCTCGTTATACGCTCGTACGTCACTATGTTCGGCTTTGTTGGCCGATTACTTGACTCATGTCGGTACGCCAGACACAACCGCCAACAGCCGGTCATACAACAGTTGCACCGCATGTACGAGGCATTAGACATTATGGATGGAAAGGTCTGGAAACATGGATGGAGGACAGTAAGGTAAAGGCCCAAGGTACAACACTTGGCCAACAACGGTTGTCCAACAGCCTGTTGGCCGATAATCCGACCGTTAGTACGCACAATCCAACAGCCAATTTCTAATTGTTGGCCAACAGAAGTTGGCTGAGAAGACTAGGAAACTTTTGTTGGCCAACAAGGCGTTGGCCAGTTGTTGGCTCGTGTGTACAGAAGTTGGCCCAACAGAAAGTTGGAAGTGCAAACATGCATGCTCGGAATCCAGGAGGTGTAAATCTGCGTCCGTAATTCACAAATCTCCATTCACCTGAACTTCCTCGTTATACGCCCGTAACACGTCACTATGTTCGGCTTTGTTGGCCGATTACTTGACTCATGTTGGTACGCTAGACGCAACCGCCAACAGCCGGTCATACAACAGTTGCACCGCTTGTACGAGGCATTAGACATTATGGATGGAAAGGTCTGGAAACATGGATGGAGGACAGTAAGGTAAAGGCCCAAGGTACAACACTTGGCCAACAACGGTTGTCCAACACTCTGTTGGCCGATAATCCGACCGTTAGTACGCACGATCCAACAGCCAATTTCTAATTGTTGGCCAACAGAAGTTGGCTGAGAAGACTAGGAAACTTTTGTTGGCCAACAAGGCGTTGGCCAGTTGTTGGCTCGTGTGTACAGAAGTTGGCCCAACAGAAAGTTGGAAGTGCAAACATGCATGCTCGGAATCCAGGAGGTGTAAATCTGCGTCCGTAATTCACAAATCTCCATTCACCTGAACTTCCTCGTTATACGCCCGTAACACGTCACTATGTTCGGCTTTGTTGGCCGATTACTTGACTCATGTTGATACGCTAGACGCAACCGCCAACAGCCGGTCATACAACAGTTGCACCGCTTGTACGAGGCATTAGACATTATGGATGGAAAGGTCTGGAAACATGGATGGAGGACAGTAAGGTAAAGGCCCAAGGTACAACACTTGGCCAACAACGGTTGTCCAACAGCCTGTTGGCCGATAATCCGACCGTTAGTACGCACAATCCAACAGCCAATTTCTAATTGTTGGCCAACAGAAGTTGCCGGAGAAGACTAGGAAACTTTTGTTGGCCAACAAGGCGTTGGCCAGTTGTTGGCTCGTGTGTACAGAAGTTGACCCAACAAAAAGTTGGAAGTGCAAACACGCATGCTCGGAATCCAGGAAGTGTAAATCTGCGTCCGTAATTCACAAATCATTCACCTGAACTTCCTCTTTATACGCCTGGAACACGGCACTGCGTTCACCTTTGTTGGCCGATTACTTGACTACCAACAGTACGCCAGACACAACCGCCAACAGACGATTTGGACAAAAGTTGGACATTCGGTTGGCCAACAAGGTGTACGAGGCTTTAATGTCTGTAAATTTTATGGAAAGCATTGATATTTTGGCACAAAAAAGGACATGAATGTTACAGTTGTGCTCATAAGTTTACATACCCTGGCAGAATTTCTGATTTCTTGGCCATTTTTCAGAGAATATGAATGAGAACACACAAACTTTTCTTTCACTCATGATTGGTGTTTGGCTGAAGCCATTTATTATCAATCAGCTGTGTTTACTCTTTTTATATCATAATGACAACAGAAACTCCCCAAATGACCCTGATCAAAAGTTTACATACCCCAGTTCTTAATACCGTGTATTGCCCCCTTTAACATCAATGATAGCTTGAAATCTTTTGTGGTATTTGTGGATGAGGCTCTTTATCTTCTCAGATGGTAAAGCTGCCCATTCCTCTTGGCAAAAAGCCTCCTGGAAATGCTTGGGCTGTCTTGCATGAACTGCATGTTTGAGATCTCCCCAGAGTGGCTCAATGATATTGAGGTCAGGAGACTGAGATGGCCACTCCATAACCTTCACTTTATTCTGCTGTAGCCAATGACAGGTCGACTTGGCCTTGTGTTTTGGATCATTGTCATGTTGGACGTCCCATGCGCAGCTTCCTGACTGATGAATGCAAATGTTCCTCCAGTATTTTTTGATAACTGCATTCATCTTGCCATCAATGTTGACCAAATTTCCTGTGCTTTTGTAGCTCACGAATCCCCAAGACATCAGCAATCCACCTCCATGCTTCACAGGTCTTGTTGACTCCTCTCCAAATGTAACGTTTATGGTTGTGGCCAAAAAGCTCATCCCTCCAAATGACTTTGTGCCAGAAGGTTTGAGGCTTGTCTCTGTGCTGTTTGGCGTATTGTAAGCCGGATACTTTGTGGCATTAGTAATGCCTTTCTTCTGGTGACTCGACCATGCAGCCCATCTTTCTTCAAGTGCCTCCTTATTGTGCATCTTGAAACAGCCACTCCACATGTTTTCAGAGAGTCCTGATGTTATTTGTGGGTTTTTCTTTGCTCCCCGAACAATTTTCCTGGCAGTTGTGGCTGAAATTTTGGTTGGTCTACCTGACCGTGGTTTGGTTTCAGCAGAACCCCTCATTTTCCACTTCTTGTTTAGAGTTTGAACCCTGCTGATTGTCAGTCTCAATTCCTTGGATATCTTTTTATATCACTTTCCTGTTTTATACAGTTCAGCTACCTTTTCCCGCAGATCCTTTGACAATTCTTTTGCTTTCCCCATGACTCAGAATCCAGAAATGTCAGTGCAGCACTGGATGAAAGATGCAAGGGTCTGTCAGGAGTCCAGGAACTCATTGACCTTTTATACACACACACTAATTACAAGCAAACAGATCACAGGTGAGGATGGTTACCTTTAATAGCCATTCAAACCCCTTTGTGCCAACTTGTGTCCATGTTATCAGGCCAAAATCACCAGGGTATGTAAACTTTTGATCAGGGTCATTTGAGTAGTTTCTCTTGTCATTATGATATAAAAAGAGTAAACACAGCTGCTTGATAATAAATGGCTTCAGCCAAACACCAACCACGAGTGATAGAAATGTTTTTTGTGTTCTCATTCATATTCTCTTAAAAATGGCCAAGGAATCAGAAATTCTGCCAGGGTATGTAAACTTATGAGCACATAGGGGAGCTGGAATTTAGAAGAAAAAAAAAAAGTGATGAAAGACGAAATCATTAATTTCAGCGAAACAAGAAGGAGGGGGCAGAAATGCATGCAGGGTCACGCCAGGCACGTTTGCTGAGATACCTGATACATAATTTTAAAAGACAAAAAACTAATAAAACAGGAAACAGGAAAGGAGGTCAATTTAGATAAAAAAAAAAGATTTCCGAGTACAATTACTTTATTTTCCCAGAAACGCAGATAGTCGCTCAGTGGGGTGTCGTTGGGGAGAGGTTCTTATCTCCATAGAACACTTGGCCCATCAATGTGCAGGAAGGAGAAGACTTCATAACTGCCGAGCGGCCAGAAATATCTCAAGAAGGAAAGGCGGCGGAGAGAGGACTCCATCGGCGGCAGACCGGTAGAGGTAAGACCTGATAATAATGGAGTCATACCGGGGGGAGGACTGGGGACATCCATACTGGGGGGCAGGTCTGCTAAACGTCAGTAAATTTACTGACAGTTTGACTTTTACAGCTGTCTGTAAATATCAGGGGCTGATACTTGTTGGGTTCTTTCAGTGTAAACCAGGAGAACGCCTTGTTATTTGTATTATCAGTGTTTCCATATTGTGTTTATACTGTTTAACCACTTCACTTCCGGATGATTTACCCCCCCCACCTTCATGAGCAGGCAATTTATTGCGATACGGCACTGCGTCACTTCAACGTCTTCCCGGCCGGCTCCAGTAAATATACAGCGGCAGGTTGGCAGCCCTGCGCGAATCGCCGTCTATTTACGACGTTCAGGCTCTTGTGCCCGCCGCATGCTGCGTGAGACATTTATGTCCGCCGGCGACCCGCGGTCGCAGAACGGGGAACCGCCAATGTAAACACGGTGGTTCCCCCGTTCTGTCAGTGGTCACGACAGAGATCTACTGTAATCGGGATCGGTTTTTGGCTTTTTCATGGTAGCGACAAATCTCTGCGGACTTCCCGACCACCCGCCGCCCTTCAGGCGTCTCTAAACAGCGATGGTACTTTTTCGGTTTTTGGCTAGGGCTAATGTCATCTAGAGACAGCACTGGTGACTGTCTTGCCCCCTTGGTGGCACAAATGTAACCGCCAAGGGGCAAGACGCTGGCGCCCAGCGGCCGCCTGTATTTACAGAGTGCGTCGTACGCCGCCCGTGTTCTCGGACTTGCAGCATTTATCTGCCGCTAAGCGCGTCCCGACGGTTGGACGGCGACATATAAATGACCTCGGCCGGCCCTTCTGCAA
>BLSH010361081.1:137754-152928 GCA_018402905.1 Glandirana rugosa | reverse complement strand
CGTGTGCAGCACATTGTCTGAAGAACTGCCACGCGGGGGAACGCCTTTGAGCTGCCTTTGGTGTGCTAGGTCCCTGGGTGCGGTGGGTAGTAGCAGGCCTACTGTCTAGGGGACGCTCGCTCCGCTTTTGCAACCTGCTTCCTCTTTTGCTGTGCTGGTGCCTCTGTGCGACCACCACCTCTTCCTCCAAACTCCACACGTCACTCGCATGACCCTCATTCCATGTGGGGTCTAGGACCTCATCATCCTCCACATTATCTTCCACCCACCCTTCACCACTGCCCTCCTTGTCAGTCTGCACACTGAGGCAAGCTGCAGCAGTTGGCACCTGTGTTTCGTCATCATCAGAAATGTGCTGCGCTGGTGTTTCCATGTCCTCATCCTGCAACAGAAGTGGTTGGGCATCGGTGCACTCAATGTCTTCCACTTCTGGGGCAGCGCTATGTGGATGGCCCACGGAAAGCACACCAGGAGAGTCATCAAAAAGCATAAGAGACTGTTGCACGACTTGGGGCTCAGACTGCTTGGCTAATTTACAAGGGGCGTAGGTGAAAGACAGATGGCCATGGGGTTCAGGTGCCAACTCTGAGCTTTCATCAAGGGACCGGGAGGGAGATAATGTGAAGGAACTGGAGGCATTGTCAGCCACCCAATCTACTATCGCCTGTACTTGTTCTGGCCTCACCATTCGTTGAGCGCCATTCGGGCCTACCATATACCGGTGAAGGTTCTTTCGGCTACTCGCACCTGAGGAAGGTGTTTCCCTTGTGCGTGTAGCTGGCACAGATCAACCACATCCTCTCCTTCCAACAGGAACTTCACCAACACCACCAACACCAGCAGCACCACGACCATGTCCCTTATTTGACACTCTCCTCATTCTGGACAGAATGTACTAAATGTACTATGTAGCACTTTTTATTAATAATAATAAAAAAAAGAATAATAAGTTATTATTCTTTTTTTTTTTAAACCAGCAATGTAGACGCACTTTTTATTTTTGTGCAAGAAATGCACCACTCACACCAACAGCAGGAACCTCTCCCTACACCAGTATGAGATGATTTTAGAACGCTAATCTTTCCCTCACAGCACCGCCATGAACCTCTCCCTACTCCAGTGTGAGACGATGTGACACGCGGCACTACGTGACTACAGCTCATATAGAGGCTGGGTCACATGATGCACTGGCCAATCACAGCCATGCCATTAGTAGGCATGGCTGTGATGGTTTCTAAGGGCAAACGAGTGAAACGCTTGTTGATTGGCTGCCCTGCAGCTATTCAACAGGCACCAAATATAGTCTGGGTCACATGATGCACTGGCCTATCACAGCCATGCCATTAGTAGGCATGGCTGTGATGGCTTCTAAGGGAAAACGAGTGAAACGCTTGTTGATTGGCTGCCCTGCAGCTATTCAACAGGCGCCAAAAAATACCCGAAAACCGAACCCAATCCCGGACTTTTTTTGAAATGTCCGGGATCGGGGCACGGACACCCTAAAGTCTGGTACGAACCCAAACTTTACAGTTCGGGTTCGCTCAACTGTACTTACCACCAACAAGCTCACTAATGTCTGAACACAGAAGAATCACTGGATGAATTGAACAGCTTCCAAGCGCTCAATCTAAAAAGAGACAGTTTTATCCAGCAAACCAAATTAAAGGCAGAAGCAAACATAGAGCTGTTACAGGACACTGCATCTCACAGATCTGTTTCCACCAGACGTTCTAAGAAGTCCTCTAAATTCCATAGTTCAAGATACTCAACACTCAGTGAGTGACTCATTAGTGCCCGCGCTGAAGCGGAAGCCAGCAAGATGTCGGTTGCATACACAGAAAAGTGAGTCAGTGCTTCAGATAGTACGTCAAAGAGCAGCAATAGAAATCTTAATCGAACAGTGTAAACATGAGGCAGCTATGGCAAAGCTAAGGGTCCTAGAGCAAGCTATCAGTGCAGAGGAAGGTGCAAGTGAGTATCAACCTAAACAGAGCAGATATGGAAGATCCCCTCAAATGCACTAAAGACTGTGTCCCAAGCCACTACAGTGTACACTCCATTGTCCCCAATGCTCCTGACAACCTAGAGACTTCTTCACAGCACCAAGTTAAAGAGGTTACAGCAACCTCCTGCATGCAAAATAACTCCAGCGCTTTAACTGAGTGCTTACCTAACCTTCCTTCATACGTCACAGAGCATCAGAGCAAGCTGCTAACAAGTCATCAATCCCCTGTCATCGGTACAGCCTGGAATCAATGTACCATTGGAACAACTGACTTCAAGCAAGCAACTTACCTCAAATAACCATATTGCCCTGTATCCTTTAACAACAATGCCAAAGATAGCGCAATCAGCACCATTCAGCCAACAACATCTTGCATAAAGGCAGAGACAACTGAAACAGCAGAGTTTGTGAGGCACCTAGTTCGCAGAGAGCTCACAAAGAATGGTCTCACAAGTTTTTATGACCAACCTGAGAACTACAGAAGTTGGAAATGTGACTTCAAAAATGGAATCGGTGATCTTGGCATTACAGCTGCTGAAGAATTGGATCTGCTGATCAGATGGCTTGGTCCTCTATCTGCTGCATGTGTTAAGACATTAAAATCAGTTTTCATGGACAATCCTAGAGCAGGCCTCACAGCTGCATGGGATCGACTAGAGCAAAGTTATGGCAGTCAAAAAGCTATAAAAAATGCTTTGTTCATGTGTCTTGAAACTTTCCCAAAGATATTTGGTAAGGACAACAAAGAGTTCCAGAGACTGAGTGACCTTTGCCTTGAGCTTCAGCTAGCCAAGGCAGACCCAAAACTACCCGGACTCAGTTACCTTGACACTGCAAGAGGGGTAAACCCAATTGTCTCCAAGCTCCCATATGGTCTGCAAGAGAAGTGGTCTGCACTAGGGTCATCATACAAAAGAGAGAACAAGGTTTCCTTCCCCCCCATTCTCTTTCTTCTGCAAATTCATCAGGAAAATTGCAGAGACCAAGAACGATCCAAGTTTTTCCTACAGTGAGTACAGTCTCTTCTCACCCTTTCCTAAGTGTACCAGTGTTCAGGGCAACTATAGGAACAGTAGAGGTCCAGTATCCGTGAAAAAGACTGACATCCTTCCCACTCCTATCACAGTTGTGGCTGCAAACAAACAGAGTAGGAAGATTGAAAACCCAAACCAAGAATGTCCCATTCACAAGAAGCCACACCTCCTCAAAAAATGTATCGGCTTTAGAAAAAAGCCTCTTGAAGAGCGTAAGGAGCTTTTAAAGACATTTGGGTATGGTTCAGGTGTGGTGCTTCTACTGAACATTTTGCTAAGGACTGTAATATGCACATCGAGTGCATAGAGTGTGGCTCTGAACAACATGTGCAAGCTCTCCATCCACTTGAGCCCAGCTCTGCACAACCTGCAAACTCTCCTCCCAGGTCAACGCATGGCGGGGAGAATACAGACCAGGTGCCGAATTCCAATATCATTTCTTCATCCTGCACTGAAGTTTGTGGAGAAGACCGCTGTGATAAGTCCTGTGCTAAAATATGCTTAGTGAACATATACCACAAGGGTCAACCACAAAAGACTCTAAAGGCGTATGCTATCTTAGATGATCAGAGCAGTAGATCACTTGCAAAATGAGAACTGTTTGATCTATTTGAAGTAAAAGGCAAAGCTCATCCTTTCACCTTGGGTACCTGTAGAGGAACTATAGAGGTCCCTGGTAGAAGAGCTCATGGACTCATGGTATCTTCTCTCAAAGGTAACTTGCAACTACCCTTATCTACACTTGTTGAGTGCAATCAGATACCTGCTAACAGGGAGGAAATCCCTACTCCAGCTGCTGCCTTCCATCACCCTCACCTAAAGTTAATAACAAATGAGATCCCACCGCTTGACAAAGATGCTCAGATCCTTCTTCTGTTAGGAAGAGACATTCTAATGCCTCGTACACACGGGTCGACGATCGTATACAACAGGTCGTACGAACGGAAAGGTTTCTTCACAGTAAGAGCTGTGAAAATGTGGAATAGACTCCCTCCAGAGGTGGTTTTGGGCAGCACGGTTGATTGCTTTAAAAAAGGCCTGGATTCTTTCCTTAACCCCTTGCCGACCGCCGATCGGCATCTGACGGCGACAAGGTGGCTGGTGAGCGCAAATCGCCGTCATACGACGGTGGCCGCGAGACCGAGCCTAGTGAGCACGCGCCGCCGGAGGCGCGCCCGCACGCTCACTGTGTTCGGGGAGGGCCAGGGAGCGGGTGTGGCGGCTTCGATTGCAGCCGGCTACCCGCGATGGCCCCCCCGGAGTGAAGGAACGGAGGTCCGTGTATGTAAACACGGACCTCCGTTCTGTGAAGGGGGAAGGGCTGTGATCACAGCCTTCCTGTATACGGAGGCTGTGATCACTTCCCTTCCCCTGCTAGGGCAGTCCCCCCACAGTAAGAACACGCCCAGGGAACACAGTTAACCCTTAGAGCGCCCCCTGCAGGTTAACCCCTTCACTGCCAATGACATTTACACAGTAATCAGTGCATTTTTATAGCACTGATCGCTGTATAAATGCCAATGGTCCCAAAAAAGTGTCAAAATGGTCCGACGTGTCCGCTGAAATATCGCAGTACCGCTAAAAATCGCAGATCGCCGCCATTACTAGTAAAAAAAATAAAATAAATAAAAACCCCAAAAATGAATTCTCATCATCCGTAAACACGACCACTTTTGCGCAAACCAATCAATGAACGCCGATTGCGATTTTTTTTATCACAAATATGAGGAAGAATATAAATCGGCCAAAACCGATGCAAAAAAAATGTTTTTTTATATTTTTTTTTTGGATTTGTATTTTAGCAAAAAGTAAGAAATTTGGGTTTTTTTGCAAAATTGTCGCTCTTCTTTTTTTTATAGCGACGATCAGAAATGACGCAGAGGTGATCAAATACCACCAAAAGAAAGCTCAATTTGTGGGAAAAAAAGGACGCAAATTTAGTTTGGATGCAACGTCACACGACCGCGCAATTGTCAGTTAAAGCGACGCAGTGCCGAATCGCAAAAAGGGCTCCGGTCCTAAAGCTGGAAATCCTTCCGGGGCTGAAGTGGTTAATGTAAATAATATAACTGGGTACTGACATTTTTAGGTAAAGTTGATCCAGGGTGAATCCGATTGCCTCTCGGGGAATCAGGAAGGAATTCCCCCCCCCCCCCGTTATAGCAAATTGGATCATTGGCTTTGCTGGGTTTTTTTGCCTTCCTCTGGATCAACTGTGGGTGAAGGATTGTATATGGGATTATTTGGTTATATATACACAGATGTTTTTCTTTTTTTTTTTTTTGGTTGAACTAGATGGACGTGTGTCTTTTTTTTTCAACTTGACTAACTATGTTGTATGCTAAATCGACCGTTAGTACGCGCAATTAGAACAGCCTACGTACGACGGTTGTACAACAGGAGTTGTATGAGCAAACTAGAAAACTTAGGTAGTACCAACAAGCGGTCATACGACCGTTGTATCGTGTGTACAGAGAATTTGGTCCAACAAGTTCTACTGTGCAAAACACGCATGCTCAGAAGTCAGGAACGGCCGGACACAAATTACATGCACCTGAACTTTCTCTTTATATGTTCATAACACGTCGCTACGTTCAGCTTGGTCGTACGATCGTGTAGTGCATGTCAGTATGCTAGATACAACAGCCAACATACGATTTGGTCCTTTCGGTTGTACAACCGCTGAACTGTGTCTACAGAGCTTAAGGGTTCACAAAGTACACAAACAAGTCAGTGGACCCCCAGGTGCCCCATTTGCCCAGCGCATGGATCTAGGTTGGGTCATCATAGGTAATGTCTGGAAGAGACCTACCAACATTTCGCCATTCAAGACAAATGTTCTGACAAATGGCTGAAACAGCCATGCCCACATCACTACTGGGTGAAAGAGAAGATAAAAAATTGTATCTCAATGGTGTTAGGGTGGATTATGGCGCTGCTAACTAAGTGCATGTGCAAAAAGTGCAAAAAAGTAGTGATCATATATACCAAGCCAATAAATAATATGCAGTTTTGTGAGTAAGCGTTGGTAAACCATAAATGTATAAATATATCAAAATATGTAAAGTGCAGTGCAATGTGCATATACCATAAATAAGTCAATTAAAAATTAAAACATATGTCAATTCTGAATCCCAAAATCAGATAAATACAATATATAATATCAAATTATAACATCAAAAGTCCTTGTGCCAAAAATCAGAATCCAAATCAATCATATAGTGTCCTAACATATAAATATAAAGTCAATCCCAAAGTCCATATAAAGACACCAGCCAGCACTAGTAGCTGAATAGAATCACGATCAGCTGTAGGATAATCACGTAAAACCATTTTTTCAAGGATCTGGAGTCCCTGACGGATCGGAGATCACACTCCCAGCGGGTCCATGTAACGCCTCAAGGTCCTGTATAGAGTATTGAATGTAAACAGATAAAGCAGAAAAATACCGGTTAGATACTAGGTGTAACAAGTAAAATCATCCGATGACGAAACGCGTTAGTCGGAACCATTGCGTCATCACGCACCCACGATCCCCCCAGGCTGCACGAGGAAGGAACGCCAGCCGCGGGACAGAGTCTGACTTCCCTAACTGTATAGTAAGTGGATACTTGGGATGATTTTACTTCTTACACCTAGTATCTAGGCCGATATCTAGAGATGATGACGCCAGAGAGCGTCACACGCATTTCCGGTTTACTGTTTCAGTGGAACGCATGGAATTTCCTGCTTCTCGACCTGACTTCTCCTGTAGGAAATGTGAGTTTATGCTATTTGTCTGCCTTACTGGCCTATGATAACCTGCACGACAGAGAATTTTGTTTTGATTATATGTCCACACTCCGGAACGTTCGTACCTAACCACCGGGACCTTGAGTGGACTAGGACAGCCACTGGGAAAGCCACTTTCTCAGCTACAGCACGAACGGAGGATTGAGGGATCGGTGAGTGGGGAGTGTTGGAGGGGAGCACGATCGCACCTGGTTTTGCTTTCTTCACCTCTCACCCCCATCACGTGTGGACTTTCTTTACTCTTTGTTTTTGTGGACTATCTGTTTCATACGTTGTCCACCACTGACAGCGTTTTAACTTTACAAATGGGACATTAATTCACAAGCAAGTTTGTAGTCACAGCAGTCAATTGTGATAGGTGCACTGAGCACTAATAACCACTATTTTCATTAGTATTTTTCACCAGTCACTTCTATAATTTTTTTGCAAATCAAACAACCCTACACGATACATTGATACATTATTTTTGATTATAATTTAATTTTGCATTGTTATTTTTATATTTGACTATTATCATCCTGAAGCCAGTATAATATATTTTGAAACATCCCCCCTTTTTACGTGGCAGCGCCCCACCCACCATATTCTCTCTTCTCTATATGCTCCTGGGGGCATTCCTCAGGTTGTGTGGGGGCAGCAGCCATTTCTTCCTTTTTCTTTCTTCCACCATAGCAGCGCCTCACCACATTTTTTTATACTTACACCATATATTAATAAAGGTTTAAGGTTATGAAATCTAAAGATTTGAAATGGGGAGTGTTGTGTTACACAATGTGAATTATTATAATTTCATCTGTGTGTATTATTTGGTTTATTATTGCTGTGTGTCTTTAAGCTGTCTGCCTCTGTCTGAGCTGAACCTTTTCTCCCACCGTAGTTCTGTATATCCCTTCCCCTTCTCTCTTTCTGGTTTCATTTCTGAGCATGCTGCCTTCATGTACACATCTTCCATGTGGCTTACAAATTCATCATTTTTCTACCTACAAATATCCTTCATTAAATGGAACATTCGAAAGGCTTCATCGTCTGTCCCCTCCAATGTGCGTTTATTCATTGAGTTTAAGCTGTCTGAATTGATGCAAGGGATAAGAAGATCACCAGGTAAGTGTAGGCCACACATGATGCTGAAGATAAAGTTCATGGCCTTGTAGTTGAAACAGAACACCGGGTGCATGGGGGTCCCCATGATAATCTTGCATTACATCATACTTGCCAACTATCCCAGATTCACTGGGATAGGCACGCTTTTTACTAAGCTTTCCCGGGATGGCCAGCATCCCAGAACCTTTACTTTGCCCTTCTGATCCCAGTATCTTGCCCTCCTGATCCCCTCCCGTACTTTGCCCTTCTGCCTCCCCCCTGTACTGTACCCTTTGTCTTGATTTAGTCTTCGATTTATGGCATGTTTAATTATTGTTTAAATTCGATTTTATTGAAAGTACTGATACATTTACGTTTAATTCTATCAACTATTTATACTTTCATTCTGAGAGAAGGTGCATAAATTTAGGGGAGGCTGGTAGGGGCCCAAATGCATTACTTTGCCCAGGGGCTCATGATGCTATTAAGATGGCCTTCCGTTACTTACATTACACCCCTTTAGTAACTTCAGACCAGACAAAGCCAAGATTTGAAAAGCTTTACTGAAGAATAAGTTAACGCGACAGTTCAACATAAAATGCCATCTTTTCCTAATGTCCCTAGTCCCTAACTCAGGCTCGTGGCTGCCCCAGCATACCTGCACAGGAAAGAGTCCATCTTTGGAAGAGCCCATGGTGGTAGTATCCAGGATTGGCATCTTCAGGATAGACTGCAATTCCCAGTAATCCCCCTAAGCTGTGTAAGGATCCTAGAGGCAGGTGAGGCTTTCTCAGACTGTGTGAGTCTGAGCAGAGCCCTCCCCCCTTTTATTTACAGCACACGGAGAGAGAGGCAGAGCTACACAAACATGTGGGAAACTGGTTAACAAGGGCAGCATTAACCTCTACCTGCCTACAGCCCAGTGGTGGGCAGTGCCTAATATTTTGGGGGGCGGCAAACTAACGCTAAGTGGGATATGGATGGGAATGCGGTGATGAGTATCCCACTGTACAACTTCTCCCCGCAGCTCAGGGTCACCACCAGCGTGTCGTTCACCATCTGCTTCCTCATCTGCTTCCTCAGGACCAGCACCAGCGATCCGGCCCGCAGCTCCTGCCCGGTCTCGGCCTCCATGCTCTCTCCGGCTTCCGAATGCCAGCTCCAGCTCTCCCTGGCCACAGGCCTGCACCAGGAACAGGAAGTTTGTCCTGAGACCCGATTGGCCAGAGAGTCCTAAGACTCCCTGGCCACTCGGGTCTCAGGACCTGCTTCCTGATTGGCCGGGAGGACACTCAGGAAGACAATTCGCTATTGGCACACAAGTGGGTGGGCTGCGCCCCAAGCCCACCCTTTATTGAAGCAAAAAAAATCCCCTTTGGAACCCATGCATCCTGCGCCCTGCATGTAGATCAGGGGCATGCGCCCCTTATGGATGGGCTGTCACTGTTGCAGACGGGGGTCTATTGTTGCTGGGTTGTATCTATTGTTGTTGGGGGGTATTTTGTAGCAAGGGGAAGACTGTTGTTGCTGTGGGTGGTCTGTTGTTGCTGGGGGGTGTAT
This sequence comes from Glandirana rugosa, assembly GCA_018402905.1. NCBI lineage: Eukaryota > Metazoa > Chordata > Amphibia > Anura > Ranidae > Glandirana > Glandirana rugosa. Next base: position 143,457 of record BLSH010361081.1, on the reverse strand, counting down.
TGCTGCTGAGGGGGGGTCTATTGTTGCTGGCTGCAGGGGATCTATTTTACTGCTTATCTTGTTATCATTAGCAAATTCCATACAAAGTACTTAGCACCAAAAAACTATATTCGGTCCTGTATTATCTTAGGCACATGCTGACCAGCCGCCTTATATATATCGGCTCTCCTGCGCAAATTGCAGTAGCTGTACGGTGGCTCGCGTAGACGCAGTTGCTCCAACAACCTGCGATCCCTAGTACAGAGGCAGAACGGGGATTTGCCAATGTAAACAAGGCAGATCCCCATTCTGACAGGGGATATGACATAGATCTACTCTTCCCAGTGATCAGGAACAGCAAGCTCTGTCATGTCCTAGACAGCCCATCCCCCCTACAGTTAGAACACACCCAGGGAACACAGTTAACCCCTTGATCACCACCTAGTGCTAACCCCTTCCCTGCCAGTATCATTTATACACTGATCACTGCATTTTTATAGCACTGATCAGTGTAATAATGTCACTGGTCCCCAAAAAGTGTCACTTAGTATCAGATTTGTCCACCGCAATGTCGCAGTCCCGCTAAAAATCGTAGATCGCCGCCATTACCAGTAAAAACAATTAAAAACAGAAATAAAAGGCCATATATCTATCCCATAGTTTGTAGACGCAATGACTTTTGCACAGCCCAATCAATATATGCTTATTGCGATTTTTTTACCAAAAATATGTAGAAGAATTTATATTGGCCTAAACTGATGAATATTTTTTTTTTTTATATATTTCTTTTTTGGATATTTATTATAGCAAAAATTAAAAAAAAAATGTTATTTTTTTCAAAATTGTCGCTCTTTTTTTGATTACAGCGCAAAAAATAAAAACCACAAAGGGGATCAAATACCACCAAAACAAAGCTCTGTGTGAAAAAAAGGACGTCAATTCTGTTTGCACGACCGCGCAATTGTCAGTTACAGCCTCACAGTGCCGTATCGCAAAAAAGTGGCCTGGTCATTAAGTGGGCAAATCCTTCCGGGGCTGAAGTGGTTGAAGGGGTGGAACTGGGAGGTGGGTAGGGGATGGAACCAAGGGATGGTGGTTGGAGGTGGGTAGGGGGCGGAGACAAGAGTCGATTTGGAAATGAGAGTACCCGCGCCTATTCTCCTGAAAATGAAAGCCCTGACTGTAGGTATTGGAGGGCCTATGTGTGGAAAGTGTTTAAATCATAGATTTGTTTCCTGTATGTTATGTCCACACTCCTGTATTTTTATGTGGTTCCTTTAAATAACAAAGTTGTGGCAATAAAATTAAGATTTTATCATATATTGTTGTACAAGTTGGATATTTACCAGTAGCACCTTTTCTATTGGTGACGTTATTGATCAGTTGGGGATGGGTGCAATGACTATATTGGCTGGTCATCTGTTTAGTTCAATATCATATACAACAGCTGGGTCCATTTTCCTATAAAATAGCATACTAATCCTTTATTATTCTTTGCCATCATCCGCCTCTTCCAGCTACTTCCTCTCTACGTGCACTCGTTCCACCATCGTCTGCACATCATGACCCATGATAGTTTGGTGTGCCACTCAGGCTCGTTTTTCCATCTGGGGGTATTGCGAATAGTTCTGTGTCCGCTACTGCGGGAGTGCCGGAGTGGAGCTTGTCCCAGCTCCTGTGGTCACTAGAGGAAAGAAGAAGAGGATCCCTGGTGCTGCACATCCATGGGGTCTTGTGATGATGAGAGAGACAACCTCAACCTGGGCTCCCACCAGGCCATGCCTTCAACGCGTTTCGCTCTGCCCCCCCTCCCCCCAGAGCTTAGTCATGGGGATCATCTGCACATCATTACTCTGGACTGGAATCCCAATAGTGACATTGGTGGACTGTGCCGGTGCAGTGTGTGCTGGCATGTCCACTTGTAATCCCGATCAGGGGCGCATGTGACGGGGTGACAGTGCAGAATGGCTAAGAGAGTCAGTTGTCACCCCATAACACGAACAGCCTGAAGAAGCACCTTCATGTCAGAAGTTCCAGGGTTTTCCTTAGATTTAGAAAGACTGGGAAAAAAAAATTATGCTTCAAATTCGCTGCCAGAAGTTGGCAAAAAAATGCCTCTTATATCATATAACTACTTTCAATCCCCATCCTAAATCTGTGGGCTTGGGGATAGGGAGCGGGGGGGAACGGACTACCGGACAGGCTACTGGTTCCTTTTCCTTTCCTTTGCTCTTTTGTGTCCTTCTTCTCCCTTTTTTTTTTACAAATAATTGAATAAATAAATAATTAAATAAATCTTTATCCTGCCCAATTGATGATGATGGACAGAAGGGTCATCTTTCCACCAGGGATATGGAAATAAGAGCAACAGGCGGCTGCTGTGGCTACTATGAGTGGTTAATATGCTATTGATATGTAGCACCCTTTAGTGTGCTGGTGTAGGATTTTTGTTAGTGTAGGTAAATTGTTTGGCTTGGCTGTTAGCCAAGTCTGGTGTTTTTCTCGTCAGGGTTGAGTGACTCAGGGAGGGCTGGATGACTCACAGGCAGCATCTCTGAGATCTCCCCCTACTTCTGGAACTTTCTGAAAACTTCCAGGATAATGGAAGTGGAGGTGAGGAGGAGCTATCTGAAGTATTCTGAGGGCTCTGACCAATCCCCAACAGATGGGTTGGCAGGGGGCAGGTCCCCTCACATACCCTGGGTCAGCCCAGCTGTGGCAGTGGAGTTTGGGTGGAAGCTGGAGATGGAGTGTTAGGCTGTCGGTGGCCCTTGAGGTTAGCCCCCTAGTCTGGGAGGGGATGACCTCGTGCCTGGGTTCGTGTGCAGAAGGGACCCTCTTCATATAGGGGTGTCCCCACCAGAGGCACGGGAGCAGGAGAAGGGTAGCAGGAGAACACTGCTGGGCAAATCTCGAGGGAGGAAGACAGCCAGGTAGGCTGGTGAGTGTTACAGGTGTTAGAGGACTGAGAGGCATGCCTGAGAGGACTAGGAAAGAGCAGTCTGGGATGGATGCAGACAGAGGCGTAACTAGGAACCTTCAGGGCCCCGGTGCAAGAAATTATGACGGGCCCCCCTGGCCAGGGCCCTTCCCTCTTCCCACTGATTCTGGGGCCCTTTTCTCCCATCGTGGGTCCCTTTATTATGGTCCCTCCAAATAAACGAATAGGTGTGTACCGAGCCTCCCATTCATTCACAAACAGAACTATAGTAAAAACAGTTTGAATGAACGCTGTCCATTCAGAAAAGGAAGGAGCCGGTAAATGACAAATTTACCGACCCGCTCCCATCTCTCCATCATGACTCGAGAGGAGGGGGGAAGACAGCAGCTCTGTGGGGGGGACCAGGGAAGCACATAGGGACCCTGGGAACAGCAGAAGACAAGTAACCTGAATAAGAGGGGTGGTGGAGGCAGCATAGAGAGGAACCAATCTCCTGAATTAGGAGGAAAATGGAGGAGAATAGTTCCTCTAAATGCAGCCCCCTCCATCCCTCCTATCCAGGTGCACGGGCCCCCATGGAGCATGAGGCCCAGTTGCAATTGCAACCCCTATAGTTACGCCCCTGGATGCAGAGTCAGTCTGGGAGGACTGTGGAGTCTTAGCCAAGAGGGCTGGCGAAAGGGGCAGCTGAAGCCAGGTGGGCTGGCAGTGCCTGAGGAGGTGGTGCTGGGATCAGTAGCCACAGAAGGACAGCTACCACTAGGACTTTGCTACACAAACAAGGGGCCCGCGGTCCCTGCCTGTAAAGGGCCTTTGCTACCTACCCAACACTGCCAGTTGGTCCTGGGAGTTGTAGTTCGGCAAGCAAGACTTGTGCAGGAGACAGAGGAGGAGTTGAATGTCCCTGAAGAGTTGTTGCTTTGATCAAGTGGGCATCCCATAATATCCCTATCCCTATCCAAGTTTGTTCCCCCCAATAAAACAAAAAACCCCAAAGCACTGGAATGTGCACTGGAATGTTCAGGATGGAGGATCCCTTACCACTTGTGGCTCCTTAGGGGGTGCGCTACAGATATAATACCATCCCATAAACAGAAACATATTCAACGTCTTATGGTCTTCTATTTGCATTATTCACTTTTGCTATCATTAGTAGGGGGGTTTCAGGGATTTCTTTTGCTCTAAGCTTTTGTATGAGGTATTTTACCTTTCCAAAAATGTAGGTATTGTGAAGTGCTCTGTTTCTATTTTCTTGTGGAAAACGTTATTAGCGTCATTATTGTTATGAAAAAAGAGACATTTTATAGAGATGTAGCCACAAATTCCTTACAAGAAAGCTAGTTGGGGTCTCCAGGACAGACCTGGTTGGATTAACTCTGGCAACACCCTACTCTGAGTGATTTACATATTGTAGAGTAGAGTACCGGTATCGGTTAAGTTGGCCAAGTTTATTGGCTCAGTGAGAAGGGCCATAGGCCATTGGCCGTTGCTGTTTTGCGAGATGGGTGAAGAATACTTAACAAGCAAAAGGAACATGTGGGCAGGTAAACAGATAGAGAATAGTAATAAGAGAAGAAGGAAGGAATAGAAAAGGGTAGAGGGATGTAGAGGATTAGGAGATAGAGGCGGAAAGAGTGAAGGTGGGTGGGTTGGGATGATGATGGTGGCACCTACAAGGGGATATAAAAGAAACCTGGGTTATAAACAATAAAATAACCCCACAAGGTGGTCTTTTTAGGCTTCCAGCAACATGTGGTGTTCCGCAGTAGGTGTGTTGGGGTGCCATTCAGAATTGCATGAACATTGTCTCTTGAATAAGAACATGGGCATTCACGGTGAATACACGTAGAGCACACATCAAACTGATCTTAAATGGGAGACATTTTTCCTGAAAGTGCTATAAATCTGACGTCCAGCCTTCCCTTCAGTCTTGCAGAGTTGTACAGGCCCAGTGATATTGCCTTATCACTCCTGAAATAGCACCGTGCTGATGTAGCGTCCTCCAATTTTAGGTAGGTGCTAGGTGTTAGGATTTTTGGTAGGTGAGGTAAATTTAATCGGGCCTGACCAAAAGTCGAAGCCAGGCCTGATTGTTTTGATCCTGTGCAGGGGAGTGGCTCAGGGAGTGGCAAGTGACTCACAGGCAGTGACACCTCTTGGTTTCCTCCTCTTTGCTTCTGGAAGGTTCTGGAAGAAAGGGTGGGGAAGAAAGGTGGAGCTACCTGGGGTATTGAGGGAGCTCTGCCCAATCCCCAATCTGGATTGGCAGGGGGCAGGCCTCTTTAAATACCTTGCGTCAGCCCAGCCAGGGAGAAGAGTTCGGGTGGAAGAACTGGGAGATGGAGCACTAGTTGCAGAGGCCTTTGAGGGAGCCCCTAGTCTGGGGGGGGGGGGGGTGTTTCCGGAGACGTTGATCACGAGGTAGAGGGTCAAGAAGGTGGGCTTGAGAAGAGGGACCGACCCGACTGCGTTCCATAAATTTCTCCGGACGGGGGACGGTTAGGTCTAACCCCTAACCCGTCTCGAGGGAGTTATGGGGTCCATCGAGGTGGAAAGAAGGGGTGGGAAAGAAGGTCTTGGAAGGTCTTCGTTTCTCCTCCTTTGGTTCTCCACAGTGACGGACACTCAGTGAACGGTGAGGGACTCGGTGAGGGGACGTGTCCTAGTTTTGTTAGTCCGGACCGAAGCTGAAAACCAGTCCGGGCTAATTTAAATGGAGTGGATGGTTTTTAGGATTGTGGATCGTGGATGGATTTTAACCTCCTGCGATGTAGTCGTGCCAC